>VMDO01007156.1:21382-93857 GCA_007922755.1 Pedetes capensis | reverse complement strand
CTCTTCTCCTCCTTCTTCTTCTTCTTCTTCTTCTTCTTCTTCTTCTTCTTCTTCTTCTTCTTCTTCTTCTTCTTCTTCTTCTTCTTCTTCTTCTCTCCCCCACTCTTATTCTTGTAGTACTGGGTAGGGCCTGAATCCAGGGCCTTGCACATGTTAGGCAAGTGATCTACCACTGAGCAGCACCTCCAGCCTCTTTTTTGAGATAAGGTCTCACTAAATTGCATAGGCTGCCATTGGCCTTAAACTTTTGATCCTCCTGCTTCAGCCTCCAGAGTAGCTGGGATTACAGGTGTGTAATCCTGTTTGCCCTGTTTGGCAAGCACTTTCTTGATGGATGGGACCATTTACCACCTATTCAGCTTTATGTCTCCAGTGCCTCATTCTATGCCTGGCACACGTCAGAAGATGAGTAAAAATGTTTGCTGAATGAATAAATAAATATTGGTAGTCATAACTCTGAATCCCATCTCTTGTTCTTTTATTAAAGAAAAAATTTTGTAAATATTCAACTGAGTTTTTACTACATGAACATCTTTTCTGGTCCTTTGAGGCATCATGGTTTCTAATAATAGAGCCACAAGCAATGATACTAACTAAATAAATGTTATCTTAAAATATGCTAACACTTAGGTTTCCAGATAAGAATATTTAGATCCTAACGTCTCTTGCTGAGTCTTAGAAGAAAATTTAAGCCTGATTTCACCCTTGAATAAAATCACAGTTCAATGGAAAAGTCTTCAAGCTAAAGTTACCTCCATGGATCATGAACAAAGTACCATATTAGTCCATTAGTATGTGAATATATATAAGCTTTATGTATTCATGATTGTTTTCTTTGTTTATCATAAGAAATGCTCAAACAAAAAGAAATTAGAGAATCAAAACACCAAAACAGGGGTTGGTCATATAGCTCAGTAGTAGAGCAAGTGCCTAGGTTCCATCTCCAGTGCACAACAAAAACAAACAAAAACACCACCCAAACACAGATGGAAGTGATCTGGGAGAAATGAAAATATTGACCCTTTCAAGGCCTTTAGGAATTATGCTATTTCAAAATGATACTTGAAACATAAATCCCAGCACATTATATAGAGCTACTTAGGTTTCAGCAATCACTAGGGACAGAAATGACAGGAGGTCTGAATTCCATGTTAAAATCCAATTATATCTTCATATTATCTGTGCTCTATGATGGTTGTAAATACAATTTATGGAGGTGATTCAATAAAGAAAGTCTCTAAAATACAAACAAAATTTAAAAATTCCTGCTCAAACCATTTTTTCCCTAATTTCAACTTCCCCAAAGCATCAACACTTCTCCAAAATTTCCATCATATGGAAGGTTGATATAAGGCATATCAGCAATATAGCTCTATATATCTGTCTGCCTCAGATTCCCAAATACAAAATATCTAAGAAAATGTACATGTCTTGATTACAAAAGACTAAGTAAATTTTCACCAAAATGGTACTCATCATCTTTATCTTCCCCACTTCTACCCTATTCTCCCAACTCTTTCTGACTTTTCCTTTTCTACTAAGGGTACTCTTCCTAGAGCCAATGATGACAAATCTCAACCCAATCCTCCTCTTTCAAAATCTTGTTGTTAAATTCTACAGATTTTATCCATCTGTAACATATTCAAGCAGTACCCTAGTATAGGCCCCATTCATCTCTGGCCTGAATCACATACTTATTCCTAACTTGACTACTACCTTCTAGATTCATATTACAGTCATCCTGCATACCAAGGCCAGCATAATTTGATATCTCAAATCACCTGAAATTTTTACTCTGTCTCCCCAGTGATGACAGAATAAAGTCCAAACTACTTAGTAAGGTAATTAACCTGCTCTAACCTGTTTTTTACTTCCTTAAGTCCAACTGCCTTTTTCTCTGTACTCCATGTTACGTGGAACAGGATCTTTCTGGCAATTCTCAGAACCTGCCTTAGCTTTTCTACCATAGTTCCTTTCTTAGCTGTGACATCCCTTTTGCTGGAGCTGTGATCCCCATCCAGCTTCTATTTGCTAAAATCTATTTGCTAAAGTCCTTTAAGACCCAAGGATTCTAGACAAATAACATATAGGATCCCCAAGAAGAAAAGATGTTCATGTCATTTATCTAACAATCTAGTTTGTATGAAACTAGTAGCCAAATGCACTGAGTGCAGAAGCCAATTCAATGTGCTAATTTGATTCATGAATCTTTTCTTTTCTTTCTTTCTTTCTTTTTTTTTTTTTTTTGTGTGTGTGTGTGGTACTGGGGGTTGAACCCAGAGCCTTGCACTTTTTTTTTTTTTTTTTTTTTTTACTTTTTTGAGACAGGTTCTTGCTGAATTACGCAGACTACCTCTGGTCTCGAATTTGTAATTCTTCTGCCTCTGCCTCCCCAGCTGCTGGGATTACAGGTGTGCGCCACTGTGCCCAGCAGATTCATGAATCTTTAAGGAGCTTATTTCTCTCTTCTTGTGTTGTTGTTGTTGGGTGCCATCCAGTCAGGTCCAGTCATAGCACCGTGGCATCCAATCCTGCCTAATCTGGGAAGCTAAGCAGGGTCAGCCTTGTTAGTCCTTGGAGGGGAGACCACCTGGGAATACCAGGTGTGGCAGGCTTGGGAGGGCCTGGCAATCCACTCCTGAAACAATCTGGCATTGAAAATTGTCTGTTATAGCCTACATTAAATTGCCAGCCATAGAAATGCTAGGTAGCATTGGTCAAGTATAGTGCAGACCCTTAAGCCAGTTCCTCCTAAAGATTTAACATGATTCTTAAGAGCCCTAATACCCAAACAGAATTTATACATAAGTAGAAATTTAGGAAAGAAGGAATGAAGGAAAAAAGGAGAAAAAGAAAGAGAGGAAAAAAAAATAAAACAAAGACAGTGAAAGCAATTCTCTCTGGTAAATCTGACCTGAATTATGCAATGTTTTTCAGCTTTAATTTAGCTGTGGAGACATGGCTATTAATTTACTGTATTCTATTCCAGACCTGCTTTTCCAGATTTTTGCATAAGTCATAGGAAATGTTGTAGGGAGCTGAGGTATGCATGAAAGTCAAATGTGGGGTTATATTACATGCTATTTTCTGTTGTAAAATTTAGCTCACCTTAAATGTAGAAATGTCCATAATACCATATTTTAGGGTTACCTTCTCAAACACTCCACATACATTTGGCCCAACCTGGCTGGACTCTGATGCCAGACTCCTGAGCCATTCTGTGGCAGAGAAAAGGGTCATTACAAATTGTTAAAAATGACCCAGTATTGATTTAACTGAAATTCTCATTTTCCTCCTTGGGCTGGCTTTATCACCAATTACCTAACAAGCCTTAGGAGCACAGCTTCTATAATTTTTTACAAGTGTAAATGGAGCAAATGGAAAGGCTGAATCTGGTTGTCCTTGGTAAGATTCCCTGGAAATCATTCCAAGAATTCTACACTCCTTTCCTTTTAAATTTTTTTCTTGAACATATTCCAATCTTTCACATATGTTCTTTCTTTCTCTTTGCAATTCTGATGCCAAGGCTCTCTGGCTATCTTTTTAGACAATCTGGCTACTACTTTTCTCAGTACCATCCTGCTTCGTTTAGAACAACTGACTGACCATTTGAATAAACAGTTCAAATGCTGCAGCATGGGGCACAAACTTTCTTTTAAAAATCAGGTAAAGAGCGAGGCATGTTGGTGCATGCCTGTAATCCCAGCATTGCATTGAGGAGGATGAGGCAGGAGGATTGTGAGCACAAAGCCAGTCTAGGCTACATGCCATGACCCTGCTTTTTTTTTTTTTTTTTTTTTTTTGCATGTTAAGATCAAGTGTTGATTGAAGATTGAAGATGGGCCTAAGTTAAAAGTCATTTTATTATGGTTATTTTATTTAAATCAAACTTGGCTACATTTTTGAAGTGGAGAAACTGAAATCTGCTATAGTAAACCTCATGGTTTTACTTAATAAACATGTCTGACAATGATGGTAGTGCTGTACTAGCAATTCTGAATACTGAAGTGGCAACTGAAGGAGAATACAGTCTTCTGTATTTATAAGGCAGCTTATTGAAAACACATACATACACAATTGTTTGGGAGAAAGAAGAAAAAGGAAAAGAAAGAAAAAACAGGGGATGAGAATTTCTATACCTTATCCATAGTGAATAAAAAGCTGGAAGATTCACCTAGCACAAAGAAAGGCAAAGGTGTAGGAATGACGTGTGGAAGCAGGTACTGAAACAAACAAACAAACAAACAAAAAACCCCAAACAACAACAGTAACAACAACCCATCAAGTAACACATTACAGGGAGCTACTATGAAGGACAATTACTTTGAAGGCTGAAATAAGACCTTATGCATTGATTGAAAAATAATAGTATTTTTCAATATAGAGACTAAGTTTTTCATGCAAAATTAAGTGAAAGTATATTTGTACAAATTTTTAAATCAGTAACATTTACCTAAATGACATTAATCAAGGCAAGAAAGTATATTTCAAGCCAATAGATTTGCTAAGAGAATGTATTAAGAGAATACTACATAAAGGCATCTGTGTTCTGATCTTCGGGGATAGAGAATGAGTAGACCCTGCCCCCAAACACAACCATGCAAGATTTTTAAAATAATGGTTGGATAAGCATAATAATATTTGAGCCACCACCTCTGAAGCTTTAGGTAAACATTTTCAAATATAAATTGATAGCAATGACAAAATCTGAAAACATCTAAGTAAGATTATTGTCATATAAATATTTTACTCAAATATCAAAAGAAAGTCATCTATATTACTAGGGACATTAGCTAAAATATAAATATAAAATGTAGTATTTTATCTTGATAAGTATTACATTTGGGAAAATATGAAAATACAGTAAGATATGCTCATTTAAAATATGTAGAACATATGCAGACCACAAAATCACAGATGTGAATTTAGAATGACTATAAAGTTGTAATTTTTTATTTTATCTATTTAGTAACTTGTCCCCTCATTCAAAATAATCTATCTACATTTTTAAAAAGCCTGATAGCCTAGATATCTGTATTAGCATAGCTGATATTTTTCTGCAAATCATAAAAATAAGTGTTTGGTTAACACTTTATATATAATCAATTTGAAGTTGCTTCTGTATTTAAAATGAATGGGAAACAACTTTTAGGAGATATTTACTTCAACTTTAATTCCTGTTCCTGAACCCACAAAGTACCCCTGACTATTTAGAAAGATCCCCAAGGTCTCCTTTCTAAAAACAGAAAGCCTGAGTAAGGGAAATCAAGTTTGTCTTTTGAAACACCGAGAAACCGTGATTTGAGAAAACCAGGATCTCAGTATTTTCAAAGATTCTATTTCCAAGAACTCTAATAATTTAATATATTTGCTTGATTATATTTACAGGATGTATTCTGCCTAAATCATAGCTTCCTAAAATTCCTAAATTCACCTCTGTGAAGCCTTAGGTAACATAAATAAATGGACCAAATAATGTGGGCAAAAAATAACTCTGATGCTTAATTTAGCAAACTAACATGCTGAAATTTCTGGCCCTTAGAAAGCCATTAGAAGAGACGGGAGTAATAGTTGTTACTTTTCATAGGCCAAAGCCACCTAGAGGCTACTTGTCATTAAGCATCAAACACCCTCCTACATTAGCACAGAAATGGTGGAGCAGTTTTATTTGAAAGACAAGGCATTTTTTCCCCCAGAGAGAACAAGTTCAAACATTAGAAACTTTTCCCCAATTATCCAACATGAGCCAACCTATTCTCAAACTATAACTACACTTTAAAGTCATGATCCTACCTCTGATAAGGAAAAAAGTGAAAAAGACCAACTAAATGAAGGTTGGTCCAGATGTCTGCTGCTGGCAATTGTCATGGGCCCACCTGGGAGCCCTGGTCTGGCTGAGCCGGGGGATAGGCACTGAGGGCACATCTGTAGAAGGCTTAGCTGAACACTCCAGATGACCCTGCAGCTAAGTGCCAACAGTGCACCGTCACCCCAAAGTCCCTCACTTCTTCAGCCTCTTTTCATTTTTTATCCACCTAGGCGTGATATTCTCTCCCCAATTCCTGCTTGCTTTTCCAAGCCCCTCAGTAATTATGTCTGTAACTGACATGTCTGTGAGGTCTAAGAACAGGAGCTGGTTAAATCAGGAATAAGGCAGTATCCAACTGCAAAGACCAAACCAGCTTACTCAGCCCTTACCCCCTCCCCCAGTACGGCACTGCTTCTACCATCAGTTTTTCAGGAGAAAAGGAATCCTAAGACTAACGTCATCTATCAGGCTCCAAACTGAGAATGGTGGAGGTACTTGGAAAAATGTGCTGCCTCTGTATGGATTGACTAATCTATTAATTTGCATGCTCAAAGATGGAAAAAGACAGTAAAGATATTAATAGGCAATAGAAACAGTTAAAAGCAAACAAAGCCATTCATTTCAGTATCTTTAACTAAAAAAAGCAAAATAAAAAATATATCAAGAACTAAGTAGTGAGTGGAGAGGGAAAGAATTTGTATTCTTCTGTCTCATGGAATAAATACATAAATGTAAGGTATTTAACCACCATAATCTTAATCCCAAACATGAAAACACTAGGGTACAGGAAGCAGAAATGAAGGCCACACAAATGTAGGAAAACAATTACACTACTTTCTGGGGCCCAATATCATGAAGATCAGTGGGCATTGGGGGCATCTCTGTCACTTAACTCATCTGGACCACTACTATCTCTTTTCCCCAAACAGGCCTCCTCATCCCACTAATTCCCTACCAAGTATACAGTGTCAATCTCACTGTTCAACTGTACAGTTTGCCTGCTGTTTCCCAAGGTGGCTGGCTGACATACTGTCCCCAAAAGATGTCTCTCCCCACCCACTGTGTTTGAGTCTCTGTCCCCTATGTCTGTTGTTGACTAGGGGCTGGCCTTCTCCTGCTATCTTCTTCCTCTCCTGGCCTCTGTGTGTTTTTCTCTTTACATCCCCTGACCTACCTTCATCTCTCTGTCATTCCTTCCCACGCCCTTCCCTTGGAACAGGCAAGCTTATCTCTCCATCTTGCAGGGCTGAGTTTCTCTCTACTGTCTGCCTTGGTCCCTCTGCCTGTGTATCTGGCTTCCCCTGTGGGGCCTCCCACTCCATTCTGGTGTTGATCTCTTCACTGAAGGTGCACCTGTCTGGGTGTTGCTACTGGCACACACAGTTTTGTATTTCTTTACCTCTTTGAATCTTTATTACCGACTGTTTATTGTTTATTGTTCTCACAGCCAAACATAAGGCTCTTTCTCCCTGGGATTTCATCGTGTGTAGGAAGGTATCTTTCTCTGTGTACATCTACTCTGCCTTGTTGCACTTCCCTCAACCCCCCCCCCCCACAAAAATAGCCTGTTTTTCACCAGATGGTCTTCCCTGGTACATAACACATGTGTCCTGATGTGTACACTACCCAATTCTTTTCGTGCTCTCCAGAGAGTATGCTCAACCCAGACTCTCTCCTGCTCTGTTTACACATATCCATGAGTTCATATATTTCCCAAGATGGGCACAACTTCGTGACTTACACTATGCATATGTATATGGGAGGCGGCTCTCTAACCTCTGCTGGCCCAGGTTTACACCTCTTCTGTGGCTCTGCTTCTGTATTCTCTGTATGCATTTAAAGTGCCTGGCACTAGTGGGAGCTCAACAGATGTTAATTCTTTTCTCCACTTTTATCTGAATAAGTATGTGAGTCTGTGACTGGTGTCTCTCTTTCCCTCTGTGCGGGTTTTATGAAACCAGCTGGAGCGAGTTCCCTGGTATGGACTGGGCTGTCAGGATGTCCTGTGGTTATATCCCCCTCTGTGGTGATATACCCGCTGACAGTGTGTCTCCCAGGAAAATTTTACTGGTCTCCCATATGGTATATCCTTCCCTTGGGCAATGTGTCCACTCCAGTCTCCCTCCTCCACGTCCTCTACTGCATGTTCACAACCGGCTTTCCCGTGCTCCCTGGTTGCCAGTGTCTCTTCTTGGTGCGTCTTCCTTTCTCCTACTTTTTTCAACCTAAAAGTGTTTCTGGATTTGTATTCCGGTTGCAGTACATATGCGTCTAAGCCTCTCTCTGTACTCGAGATGTACGTGTGTGCGTATCTCCAATGGGTTTCTCTCTGGAACGCGGAGTGAGAGGCAGAAGTCTCTGCCCAGGACGCAGTGTATACTCACCGCATCTCGCTTAAGGTCTATAAACCCACTTGTCAGCCAAGGCGCGGCGCGTCCTTGGGCTACGCCGAGCTTCCGAGAAGTCCTTTCCCTAGAACTTCACGTCTTATTCCCGGCGCTGTGTGTGTGTGTGAATGCTCTGGTGTCTCTTCGGGATTAAAGGTGTCGGTTTGTGTCCGCCCCGGACGCGGTGCGTCTGCGGGAACGCAAAGCGGCTCGTTTCCCGAGTCCCGGAGAGTGCGAGGTGTGTCCTCTTCCCCCGTTCGCGTAGCTTCTGTGTTCTGACCTTCTCGAGAACATGGTGTATACCCCTGCCCGTTCGCGAACCCTCAGTCCCTAAGAGTACGAGCTGTGTCCTACCCCCGACCCGAGGAGCGCTGGCGTCCGGGTCTCAGCGGGTCCATGGTACATATGTATTTCCCTGAAAACGCTGACAGTTTGTGCCGCGGGTCGTCTCGGATTCTTTACTGGTACGCTGCGCGTGCCCCCGGCCCCCGCCACGGGTGGTAGGGTCCTCTCACTCCCCGCCCCGGGGCCTCTCTCCCTCCTAGGCACCGAATGCACCAGGAAACCCGCGGGCGCCGTCGGAAAGTCCCGCAGCGGCGGCGCAGCCCATCCCGAGCTCCGGCTGCCTCGGCCCTGCCGCCAGGGGCCGCCCGCCAGCCCGCCCGCCGGCCGCCTCCCTCGGCTCCGGCGGCTCAGGACCGCGGCGTCAGCGACCCTGTCCGGCCCTCTCCTGCCGCTGCAGGCGCTGACAGCAGCAGTGGCGACCCTCGGCTTCGCCAGCCCCCCGCCAGGTGCCGAAACTAGGGAGACGCGGCTGGGTGGCGAGAGCTGCCCTCTCCTTCCCTCAGCCTGGCCGGCCGGCTCACTCACCTTATGGCTCTGGTAAGTCTCGAGCGCTCGGATCGCCGTCTCCGTGAGTTTCACATGCAGTACGGTGATGTTGTCCTGCCCTAGCCGCCCGCACGACAAACCGTAGCGTTGCTCCTCTCGCAGGCCCGCCGCCCCCCCTGCCGCCATCTTAAACTCCCTGGGGTGCCACCGCCGACGCCGCTCGGGCTGTAGCCTCCACTGCGGCCGCGGCTGCTCGGGCTTCTGCAGCCGCCGCCACAGCTACGGCCATCCCGCTGCTGACGTACTGTCATATACTGCGCCCAGCCAGACCTCGGGCTGCCACCGCCGCCACCCGCCCCACCCCCTGGCCCCGTGCCCCGCCCCGGGCTCTTCCCATTGGCCTCACTGCCCTCAGAGTCGCCCTCATTGGCCGCCCTCACCCTCAGAGGGGCGGGGCCCAAAGTCGCTGGAGTTTTGCTCCCGGACGGGACGTCCGACAGAGGAAAGGTTGACGTAGAGGTGACGTGTCAAGTTAATCGCATCTGACGTCACGTCTAGTTGTTTTGGCTTGCTTGCCATGATTGGCCAGACTGATTTGGGGACCCCCTGCTAATTGGTGTCCAGGTTGCCAGGTTGGGTTACTTAAGTCCGAGCCCCGCCCCCTGGTAACAGTAGTGGGAAGTCGGGAGTAGCAGTCTGGTGGCCCTTGGTGAGGAGGATCCCCACACGAAATGTGTGACAACATCGCAAGTGACCAAGTAAGGAGCTGCGGAAGCTTGTGGAGATTAGGGTGTACCTGTGAGAAGGACACAGTAGGCGGTGTTTCTGGAGAGTTGCTCCTCAAAAGGAAGTTCAGTACTGTGGCTCAGCAGATGGGATTGGGAAACCCCACCCTCCCCTCAGGGTCATTTTACTCTAAAAATGAAATTAGCAAATTGACTCTAGGCTTTAAAGTTTCCTTAGGTTGTGTGGAGCAACTTAAGATGTCTTTCATGTAGTGGGCACCGCATAATAGACGAACTTCAAGATCTTTCCCACTCCATGCCTCCTTGTGATCCCATAGGAATGGAATATGCTCCTGGGGAGCTTGTCGTATGGTCAAGAGTATGCCATTTTATGGAGTATAGAGCAGCAACCCTGATTCCGGTAGTATCTCCTTTCAAGGGACCCTAGAAGAAGAGTAGGGTTGACCTTGGCCTAAATTGAAAGAAACATGAACACTTCTCATTCCTTGGTTTTGTCAGAGTTATGTCCATCTTTTTGATAGGGGAAACTTAGGTAGTGTTTAAGGCTAGAGGTTGGGCTGTTGAGGTGAATCAGAGGAGATAGGGGCATAAGCCTGTGAAGGCCTGCCGTAGTTTTACATTCCCCAGTGATGCTCTGTGTGTAGAATTGAGCCTAATCCAGAGTCCTCTTCAGGCTGTGTGTGGATAGACTAGACTGATAGGCTTCCTAAAAAGATGAATTAATTGGGCAACCAGAAACATTAGGTAAAAACAAATCACTGAAAGATTTGAAAACATTGGCAGGCATTTTAAAAAATACTGTTTTTTTTTTTTTTTTAGAATTTTGAGACACTTGTTGGTATCCTCAGATTATAAACCGTTGTTGCATTTTGTTGGGATTCCCTAGAAAAAGTATAGGTAATTAATCAGCAGTTTCCATCTTTTAAATATAATTAGGGCTATGATTTTCTATTATTGCACACTCCTCCACACACACCTGAGTAAATCCTTACAGGTACACTTACTTTTGATGCAGACCCTTAAGCATTCTGTGTATATAATGTAAATTTCAGAAGGAATTCTCTTTCTATGTTGTTTGGATTAAGAGGAACACTGTATTAAGTCTTCTTTCATCACTACAGAGAAGTTTGTAAATTGACTTAATTTCAATCCACTAGAATTTGCTAGCTGTTAAGATGTGATTAACATTTGCTAATTTAGTGTTAATAACCGTGTCAGTTCTCTTAAATTCATTTAATAGGGAAGTTAAGGCAATCACAAAATATGGATTAAGAATTTTACTTTCAGAAGGGAAACAAAGACTTTATATATCCTAGTTTTCTCAACATACCAAAAGGAAAAACCTTATTCAAGTAGTTCATAACTAAGTGAACTATAGTGTAATTCTTTTCTCATTTGCTTTGCTTCCATATGGAAGAATTGATCACATTTCTAAAGCCTTAATTATTTGGGGATGGGGATGGGTGAGCCAGAACAAGTAAAACCTGTATCCCACTGCCTTTCCTATGAAGGTGGGTAAATCCCCACCCACATGACATCCTAACTTGATTTCCTCTTACTTGGAACTTCTGATGTCATTCAAAGGGCCAGTGAGAAACCAGAGTGTTTTTCACTATAGTTTTCAAATGTCTAATTTGTGGTCCCTTTCTAGTAATTGATTTTTTTCTTAATTGTGGTAGGCAAATTTTTCTTATGCCATATTTTAATGAATAGCAAATCTTTTAGTGGGTAATATATCATTGTAGTGAGTTAATGTTTGCATTTTTCCTCTTTTGAACTATTCAACTGGGGAAGGAGGCAATGATCATGTACAGACTAATCTGGTGATCTATGTTGTTGTCTCTGACTCATAGCTACTCTCATAGGGTTTTCAGTGGCTGTTTCGGGATTGTTTTTGGGAGCGGACAGCCACATCCTCCTCCCATTTTTGCAGTGCTGGGGATCAAACCTGGCTCCTCAGAGAGTACAGAGCAGCCACTATAACAACTGAGCTAAACCTCAACCCCATGGTAATCTACAGAGGCTCTTAATTCTTGTCTCATGGGCATAGTACACATTATGCCTGCCTGAATCAAGATAGTCAAAGTGTGCTGCTCATAAAGGTAGTTTTGAGGTAGCTAATGAAAGTTGATCTTTGGGAAGGTTAACACTGTATACATATTTTCTGTATCTGTATTCTGTTTGTGTGTGAACCTGTCAGATCCCAGAAGCTAAGCAAAGTCGGGCCTGGTTAGTAGCTGGATGAGAGACCGCCTGGGAACACCAAATTCTGTAGGCTTGGGAGAGGGACTTGGCAACCCACTCCCAAGAAACAATCAGCCATTGAAAACCCTATGAATGGCAGAGAAGCACTGACAATACTGTTTCACCTGTTTTATGTGGGGTAATTATGAGTCAAACATTGACTTCACAGCACCCAACAACAACAACAACATCAATTAAGTTGAAATAATCATTGAATACTAACAGTGTAACATGCTGTAGAGAATTAAAAAACTATAGTCTCCAAAGGAATTTTCTGTATAAATTTAGTGAATGAATCAATATTCAAAGCAAAACAATTAGAGAATTTGTAAGTGCTAATCTGGATGGTGTTTGTGATAAGCTCAAAAATTCAAAGAATGGACAAAACTGAAAAGGTTTTGTGGAAGTAGTGGAACTTGAACATTTTTTGAGGATTGGGTAGATTCTAGGTAAGTGGAGGTGGTATGGATGGACAGAGGCCAACTAAAAATGACCTTAATGATCACTCTAGTTGAACCCATTCATGTTATATTAATTTAAAAGGAACCTGCCTAACCTATTTTAATATGAAAAGGCAGGATCTGAATCAGTTCTTTAAGTGTCTTTCTAATACTTGTATACATCAAAGAGCTATTGTTTAGATTTAACAGAGGAGAAATCTGCCTTATAAGATATTCATAGTTCAGAACAGAGAAAAGGGAAGTATTCATGCCAGGACCCACTCTATGTCTGAGGTCTAGAATACAGTGCAAGCAGGGGATGTGTGAACATCAAGGCCTTTTCTGATCTTCAAATGTTAGAGTACCCCTGGTCCTTGGTTGCTGTATATTTAATGACTATTTCTGACATCTTTGATACTTGAGTTCACCAATTCAGATACCTGCAGGGACCGTTGGGAACCCAAATGAGTGAACAAACCAGAAAAATGTCACAGTGACTAAAGGAGCTGTATTGTGGTGAGCTGGGGCTGTTTAAAGGGCTCAGTGGTTTCTAGGTCCTGCTACTTGTTGGAAGGGATTCAATATTGCCAGATATACCCTTTATTCTCTATTCTAATCTGCACCTTTTCAGCAGTTTTAGAGGGCTACAAAATCAGGTGCAGATTAGAAGTGGATTCGTGTGAGTCAGAGTTGGAGCACTCTAGTGTGAATCCAATCCACATGTGATTCTAATCAGCATTTAATTTTGTAGCCCACTAAAACTGTTGTAAGAGTATGGATAGAGATTAGAATAGAGATTATACAGTAATTTTTCAAGAAAATCTAGAAGACAAAGATTTTTATGGGAATCTCCTGATTTTTATTTGTTAGCATCTAAGATTTTTAATGTACATTTTCTGCACATTAAAAATGTCTTTGATCCGGGCATAGTCTCACATGCCTGTAATCTCAGCATTTGGGAGGCTGAAACAGGAGGATCACAAGTTTGATACCTTCTGGCCTTGAACCTGTGTTCCTTCTGCCTCAGCCTCTTTAGAAGCTGGGATTACAGTATGTACCACTATACCCAGCATAACCAGACTCTATTTGCCATTGAGGTAAATAAGGCTCAGAGAGGCTGTGTATCAGCCACTTCATATGTGATAGAGCCACGCCAGAACCTAAGATTATTTTTCTAAATCTAGCATAGAGCCATGCCAGAACCTAAGATTTACTTTTCTAAATCTTTGGACATGGCTCTAAGGTCTGAAGAATTAAACTGAATGTGTCAGGTTATCACAATAAATTAATAAAGAGAAAATGGTTGGCTCTGCTTCCTTGGACATGTTAGGGACTAGTTATGGTGTGGGTGTTTAAAGCAAGCTTTAAGTCATTTGAATCACCCCTCCACACCAAACACCATTCTAAATAGCCATAAGACAAATGAAATGACCCATTCAGCTTTGGCATATTGTAGCTAGCATAGTGACTTATGTGAGATTTATGAAAGTTGATTCTATTTTTATATATGTCATGTATAATTTGGGATATATTGAAACCCTTGGTGTAATGGATATGCACAGTGCATAGGTGCTCATTTGAAAAAGCTCAGATGATAATTTTAAATTATTATAAAGGCCCATAGTTGTATCTTTGCTTTTTTGCATGTTCATATCTATGATTTACTTGACAGCCTTTGGTCAAAAGTACCTCAATAATACCACTTGTTCCCATGGGAAAATACCACTTGCCTTATGACATTTTCTTGAGAACATATTGTGACAAAAAGTAAAATAAATATACCATACCTATGAACTCAAAAGATTTTTCTGATTCAACTTAGTTAGAATTGCAGCTGTGTGGGTCCCATTTTGTTTTCAGTCATCTATTCAAGTATCATATTTATCATCTTTCATCTTTGGATATGTTATGGACTACTATTTGGAGAACTTTTGCTATGGCTTTGTATTTTGAAAAACTAAGATGCAAGATGACCTTTATATGTTGGAAAATTTACAGAATTGGAAACAAGGCCATATAATACAGATATAGATAAGATATAAGAATAAGGCATATTAGGTGAGAAGGAGTGTACAGGCATTATTTCAGTTATATAGGAGTTCTGGATTGCTAGAAATTATTTATCTTGAGGCATTAGGGAAAGTTTCACTGAAAAGTTCTCATTGGAATGTAAACACTTTGTAGCAGTGATAATAGAAGTATTAAAAAATTTAAGGATGTTATATGGTAGTGTAGGAGATTTGGAGGAGAGAAACTTGCTTTAATTGGCAGATGGAGCACATGAAGGGCCTTGCAACAGATTGTGAGGAAACCCTTTAATATAGACCTAAGGGATATAGACTTTTTTTTTTTTTTCCTGGTACTCTAGTGTTGAACACAGGGCTGCACACATACTTTGCAAGTACTTTACCACTGGGCTGTACCCCCAAGCAGATTTTTTATTTATTTATTTTTAATTTTGAGACAGGGTCTCGCTAAATTACACAGGCTGCCTCTGACCTTGAACTTTCCATCTTCCTGCCTCCACTTCCCCAGTTGCTGGGACTATAGGTTTGTACCACCATGTCTGGCTAGAACATGGACTTTTATCTGTGTGCACTAGACAATTATTAGAGGTTTTTGACCAGATATGGTGTGGTTTAATCCATGTTAGGACTGTCTGGGTGATAGCCATATGAGAAACAGATTGCAATGGGGGAAAATGGAGGAAAAAAGCTGAATTAGGAGGCAAAGAATAAAGATGTCCTTTGTGGGGTACTGATAATAGGAATAGACAAGAGGAGGAAGTTGTGAGAGGCTCTGTGAGGATGAGCTGTGTGATTGGCAACTTCATTTAGGTAAGAGAGGAGGGTGAGAATAAGGGATCACAAATAACTACTAACTTCAAGTATATACCAGAAGATAAGATGATATGAAAAAACAGGCAAATCGGGAGAAAGAGCTGGTTTAGGTTAGACATGTGGGTGGACTCAATGTTCAGCAAACATTTGAAAATGTGGTACTTAGGACTTAGAATCAACCCTATTGAGTAATGTTGTTGTTAGGTGCTATTGAGTCTTTTCAATGCCTGATTGTTTTCGGAATTATGGATTGTCACATCCTTCTGTTTTTGCAGTGCTGCAGAATCCAACCTGGGTCCTCAGAGAGTGCAGAGCAGCACTCTACCAACTGAGTTAAAACCCAGCCCCATAATAGGATTGTAGAATTGGACAAGTTTTCTGAGGAAGGTTACGAGGAAAGAAGATGAAAAAGGAAAGCACTAGAGAGTATTTCCAAATTCCATGCCCACTCTAAGGGCTTGCACACTCATTTCTTATGTAAAATTATGGCAATGTGGGCCACTTGTACTGGCACAGGTATTTTATGCTTGGTGCATGTGTGCATGTATGTATGTGTGTCTTGTGTCCCAACAGTAAGAAACATCACTCTGAGTCACTTGCATTCATATTGTATTCTTTTTTTCCTTTGGAGTGGGAGAATAAGGGTTGGAATTAATTACTGCTCCTAGGGCATTGTACTTATTTGGTGCATACTCATGGAGATGTATTGACCTTGCATACCTCATCCATTGTCTATGTCATAGCAGAAAATAGGTGACCGTTCACTGTTGTAGGCAGTAATTAGACAGCTTGAAGGCCCTTTGATCTGCACAGCACAGGGAACAGAAGAGATTGTTGGGGAGGATAAGAGACCACTGACCAGAGGAGGCTCTGTGTTATTTAGGAGTTTGAAATAGGGTACACTAGTGACGTAACAAACAGTTTGAGGCTTAAATGATAATTTACAAATAGTGTTTAGTAAAAGAAAATTGCTATTAGTAATAGTCATAGACTTAGTGAATAAAATTTGCTAGTGTACACTGAGTGTTATCCATCCTAAATGGATCAAACTTTTGGTTAAATCCTAAGAAATATTATACACCTGGGAAAGGAAAACAATATATTTGTCTCCAAAGGTTGATTGTTGGATTGTATGAAAAATGTTAATACTGCCTTGAAATTATTGTAGAGAACTAATTTTAATGATGACTAATTAACAAAAATATATTTGATAATCTGTAATCTGACTTTGGAAGCTGGACCATTAACAGAGAATGAGAAGAATTGCTCTGTGTTTCTGATTCTGTTCCTCCAATTCATGCCCCAAACAAGTCACTTCTCTATGTGTAAAATGATTGTGGATGATTTAAAGGCTCATACTATTTGAATTGTGACACTTCTCTTCAATATTTTTCAAATGAAGCAATGTAAAAATATTAAAAGGGAAGGTATGGTTTGATTTACCTGAGAATAGAGTATTAACCTCTAACAAGAATTTCCACATTTCTTAAAAACGACAGTCCAGAATGTTGATGATCTGCTATGACTCTGACCCCTGCTCAAAAGACTGAAGGCAGCAGATTATCCTAAAATTCAATAATATAGAAATCCAACCACCATGATTAACTTTTTCAAATTTTGGAAGATGTTTTATTTTTCATGGGGAAAGAAGTCTATGCTGAGTAGATTTTGACTTGATAAGTATCTTTGCCTCATTTTTAGGTTTATGAACCTTTATAAAAATATTTCTGTCATGTGGTCTAAAATTTAACCTCTTTTTTGGGGAGAGGGTTGAGGGATGGGGTCTTGCTATATAGCCCAGGCTGGCTTCAAACTCAGATCCTCTTGTCTCAGCCTCCTGAGTACTGGGATTACGGGTATGTGCTACCATGCTCTGCTCCTAAAATTTAACATATTTTTTTACACATTGACTCTGAGCATATTGATTTGAATGAATATTATTTTTGAATATTTGCCAAACAGAAACCTAGTACTGGCTATTTACCATAAAAATAGAAAATTTGAAGGGATTTTTTAGATTTGCAGTAATAATTGTCACAAAAGTTTACTGTAAATATTCAAGTGTTATCTTAGAATAAGCTCTCTAAAATTTATTTTAAATATATGATGGTAAAATTTCCTCCTTTTTGTACAGTTTGTATAGTTTTATACACTTACAAACAAAACAGTTCTATGGCTCCCCACAAACTCCTTTAGAATGTACTGTCCTTTTATGGTCAGACCCTCCTCCTGACCACCTTTAATCCCTGGCAAACACTGATCTGTTCTCTGTCACTATAGTTTTGCCTTTTCCAGAATTTCATATAAATTGAAGCAAATAGTATATAACCTTTTCAATCTGGCTTTATTTCAGTTAGCAGAATGCATTTGAGATTCATCCATGTTGTTGTTTGTACTTGTAGTTTATTCCTTTTTATTACTGAATAGTATTTCATTTTGTGAATACTCTATTTTATTTACCAATTGAAGGACATTTACATTGTGTCCAGTTTTGAGTGATTATGAATAAAGCCACTGTACCCATGCACTAGTAGTTTTCATGTGAACATAGATTTTCTTTTAGATGAATATGTAAGACTGAGAATACAATGTATAATAAATATATATTTAACTTTATATTAAATTGCCAAACTACTTTCCAAAGTGTTTGCATTATTTTTCATTTGGCAGTTCCAAGTTTCTCTGCAGATCTGCCAGCGTTTATTTGGTAACTTGGTTTTGTTAGAGGTTGTGTTTGTTTGTTTTTTAATTTTAGTGGTTTTAAAAGACACAGTACTAAACTGAAATAATTTTGACTTAAGTCTTTCTCCATGGTTGGGTGGTAATGTTTAGCCCAAAGAGTCCTGTACTTAGTGAACTGTACCCTAGCTTAATGTCTGAATAAACTAAGCATATACTTTTGTCAGAGCTTTGCTTGTTTGTTTGAGACAGAGTTTCACTATATAGTCCAAGTTGGCCTTGAATTTATCCTTCTGCCTCACTTGTCCTAGTGCTGAGATTACAGGAATGACTACCAGGCCCGGCTAAGAATATATCATTGTAATAAAGAAATTAACTCTGAGCCAGTCATAGGCTGTCAAAAGATCAGCCCATGTCCATGCAAAGTAAATGCCTACAGTAGCCCGTTAGGTTGTTTCTTTATGCCATATACTTTCCTTTAGTTATAAATATAATCTGTACATGTGCTGTAGTAAGGGATTCTTAATCATTTTGGTCTATAATGCTGCCGAGGTATAGAACATTTTTCTTGATGATGTATACTTTGTTAAATTTAATTGTTCTTAGTTTTTCTTTTAACAATAGTAGTATCTCATTGTGGCTTTAATTTGCATTTCCCCAGTGACTAATGGTATAGAGCATATTTTCCTATTTACCATCTGTATATCTTTGTTGAAGTGTCTTTTCAGATCTTTTGTCCTTTTAAAATACTGGATTATGCTGGGGACTATGGCACATGCCTATAATTCCTGTGATTTGGGAGGCTGAGGCAGTAGAATTGAGAGTTTGAGGCCAGAGGCAGACTATGCAACTTGGCAAAATCCTATCTCAAAATAAAAAATAAGAAAGGGGCTAGGGGTGCAGCTCAATGGTAGAGAATTTGCCTAGCGTGTGCAAGGCCCTGGATTCAACCCCTAGTGCTGAAAAAAAGAGTTGTCCTTATATTGTTACAGTTTTATAATTTTATTTTGTATAATCTGGATATAAATTCTTGGTCAGGGGTGGGAATGTAGCCCTTGCCTAGCCTGTGTGAGGCCCTGAGTTCTATTCCTAGATTCCTGGCATTGCAAAACAAAACAAAACAAAATGAACAAACAAAAAAATTTTTTTCCTTCCTCTCTATGGCTTGTTTTTTTCATTCTCTAGAATTATCTTTTGCAAAGCAAAAACATTTTTAATTTTGATGAAATCCAATTTATCAATTTTTTCCTCTTATAAATAATGCTTTGCGGGTATATTTAGGAACTCTGCCTAGCTCAAGGTCATAAAGATTTGACATGTTTCCCTTAAAGTATTTCATATATTTACGTTTATGTTTAAGTCTGTGGACCAATTGGAGTTTTTGTATGAGATACGCATCTAGGATCACCTTTTGGCACTTGGAGTTGTACCATTTGTTAAAAAGACAGTCATTTCTCCACTGAATAACCTTTGCATTTATGTTAAAAATCAATTGACTATACTATTTATGTGTGTGTATTTCTGGACTATATCTTTTATTGATCTGTGTGTCCATACTTTTGCTAATATCACACTGCCATGATTACTGTAGCTTCATAGTAGAACTAGTTTTTGAACATTTCTACTAGAAATTAATTCTGTGAAACACTTAAGCCAGTTTCCTTTTCAAAATTCTCATCCAAGCAAGTGAATTATTTCTCAACAATTTTAATAACTTCAATCTTCATTCAGTTTATATGTTGATTACAAACTTAAATTGTAGCCATACTTCTTTTTTCCTTTTCATGGATATGAAAAGACCCCTGTGGCCTACAGCATTTACCTTGTCTTTCCCAGCATCAACGTCAAAATGTGAAAATTGTCAAAAGAACCATCTAATTAAACTACCAGCCTGCAGCCATACTACTGTGGCATCCGATCCTCAGAAGATCTCAGAAGTCAAGCAGGGTCGGGCCTGATTAGTATTTGGGTGGGAGACTGCCTGGGAACACCAGGTGCTGTAGGCTTGGGAGATGGACCTGGCAACCCACTCCCAAAAAGCAATCAGCCACTGAAAACCCTATGAATAGCAGAGAAGCATTACAATAGTGTTCCGTTTGTTGTACATAGGGTTGATATGAGTCGGACACTGACTCCACAGCACATATCAACAACAACGACAACAACAACAATTAAACTACCATCTGCAGAAGTTCTCTCTAGGGGCTTCACAGAGAGCCACCAACTTTTACAGGCCCCACCATTCTGGGCAGACTGGACAGTGGTGACACCTTACCAACCATTGATAATCAGCTTCCTATCTGGTAAAGTGGCATTTGGTGGGAACCAGCTGCTATGATTCATCCCACTTAAGGTTTCTGCCTATTAAGAAGTGACGCTAGATGCCAGGCGTGGTGGCGCATGCCTGTAATCCCAGCAGCTTGGGAGGTGGAGGCAGGAGGATCGCAAGTTCGAGACCAGAGGCAGTCTGCGTAATTTAGCAAGACCCTGTCTCAAAAAGTAAAAAAATGGGTTGGAGGTGCCGCTCAGTGGTCCAGCACTTGCAGAGCATGCAAGCATGAGGCCCTGGGTTCAACCCGCCAATACTGCAAAAAAAGAAAAAAAAAAAAAAAGTGATGCTAATAAGAGCCAGGCTGAATGGTGTCTGATTGGGAGAATTTTCGTTATAAAAGCAGTTTGATTTCTAGTACCTGGGCAATTGAATTTTTTTTTTTTTTAGTAGATATGCTCCAATTTCCAGTCTCTGTGTGAGTTCAGTGGATATATAAATGTTATTTTCTTCAAGTGTTTGTATTGGCTGTCATTTCTTCCTGAAAAACAAACAAGCATTGTAAGTTCTACAAATAAAAGTTTTTTGCATTACCAATTCTGTAATTGTTTTGTAAGCTTTCTGGCTTCTGATATTCTCACAAAGGCAAAAAAATTCCCTATTCAAGATATGGGGCACTCAGTTTGTAGAGTTCTGCTCTGTACTTTCTGAGGACCCAGATTCCATCCCCAGGACCATAAAAATGGAAGAAGAATGTGGCAATCCACTCCTGAAGCAATCCTGAAACAATCAGCCACTGAAAACCCCATGAGGGGCTCTCTCTGAATCAGACCCAACTTAACAGTACCTAACAACAATCATTTTTGGTCTGTAATGCTGCAGAGGTATAGAACTTTTTTCTTGATGATGTATACTTTGTTAAATTTAATTGTTCTTAGTTTTTCTTTTAACAATAGTAGTATCTCATTGTGGCTTTAATTTGCATTTCCCCAGTGACTAATGGTATAGAGCATATTTTCCTATTTACCATCTGTATATCTTTGTTGAAGTGTCTTTTCAGACCTTCTGTCCTTTTAAAATACTGGATTATGCTTGGGACAACTCAAAATATGATTCGTTATACTTAAATTTGATGCAAGAATCATGAGGGGATAGCTTCATACACCTCAAGGGCACAGCTTTTCTCTTGTGTTGCTGAAGTGTGTTTTATCCTTTTTTTTTTTTTGTCATTTTCTTAGCTCTAATAGGCTTATGAGTATTATTTTAAAAGATGGAATATTTATTATAGAGTTGAAGCCATTTACAGAGGGATAAGCTATTACACTAAAAAGAACAATATAATAACAATGGACTTCAAACAAAATATTGGTACAGAAAAGGTATGTTGGTTTTTATGAATTATTCAAAATTAATATTGCCTTACTGTAGAAAGATGAAAGAGCATGCCAATGAAGTAGAGCAACTGTGACTAAGTTTAGGACATACCAATCATGGTACCCACAGCACTCTTGGGTAACTGTTAGGGAGCCTGTTAACAGCAGCCTTGTACAGGATGGGCCAAATTTCTTCAGCATTGCTATAGAAATCATTGCCATGTAGAGAATCATATTCCCAAATAAAAGTAAGTCAAATTGTAGCTGGAATTTTTCAAATACGACAAAGTGCTGGTTTCCTATAGCCAATTAAAGTTGTACTAATAATTCAACATTTTATTACACTTAATAATAATAAGTGATTTTTAGCTTTGTATTGGTGACACTCTAGGACAGAAGTTCTTAAACTTTAATGTACACAAGAATCACCTGGGGAGCTTGTTAAAATTTAGGTTCCTGGATCCCAGCCCTCAGATGTTTAGATTTAATAGGTCTGGGAAGTGGCCATGAATCTATTCTAACATCAATGTCACTCTATTTGCCACCTTCAGTCACTTCTCAAAAGGTTGCAAGAATCTCTTAACAAAAACTTTGCTCCTAAATTAAAATTTTTACATACTTAATTTAACACAAATATTATGAAACTTAATGATTGTGCCTCAGAGTTCCAAAGAGATTAGAAATAACTAGTTTAGAATTCCTTGGTGTAAACTAAGATATAACATTCAATGAGCAGTATACACAGACTTAAGTTAGGTTTCTTTTAATTAGAAGTTATTAGTTATACAATTTCCATTTCTAGGTCTTCTGTGCATCCACAGATTGTATTAGATAAGGGAAGTAGACTAGGCATAGATACCTAGGGAATTTCACAAGGTTCTTTTATAATCATTTATTGCTTTTCTGTCCTTAATGATGTTACTCAGGATCCCATTAAGTTAGCTGTGAATATAGTAATTGGTCCCCTGATGGCAGCAGGTGTGTGTGTGTGTGTGTGTGTGTGTGTGTGTGTGTGTGTGTGTGTGAAATCCTGTGTCTCCACTCCATAACAGGCATCCTGGAGGCAAGATAGAAGTTGTTGCTTGTCTGTCTTCAAGGGCGTTTTCCTATCTAGGGATAAGGCACACTGTGCTGGAAAGGACATTTCTCAAAACACAGCAGGAGTCCCTAGAGAGTTCTCTGCCTCTAATTCAGGCAGGCACCTATGACCTACTTTTAAAAGTAATTTGAAAATCTCATCAAACACAAGCAATCAAAACGCAGTCTCTCCAACAGCTGTTTTGTAGCCCTAGAAATGCATTATTTCCATCTTCCCACATTGAAAGCTTTACTATATTTCGAATTGAGTTTTTCCCTTCTTTTTTGATACTTAGATAAGATGAAGATGAAGCATTTCTAGTGTCTGGACTCAAAACAATCACATAAATGAACATGATATAAATTGATTCTTTTTGTATATATATAGCAGAGGTATTATGGTTTGAATATGAAGTGTCTCTCAGAAGGCTCCTGTGTTGAAGGCTTGGTCCCCAGCTTTTGGATCCAATCATTAGAGATGATTGGTTCATGAGGGACCTGATTTAATTAATGGATTCATAACTTGATGGCATTATTGGGTGGTGGTAGGAACATTAGGAATTGGATTCTGGTTGGAGGAAATAGGTCATTGGGGATGTGCCCTGGAAAATATACCTTGACTTGGGACTCATCCTATTTTTCTCTCTGCTCCCTGGCTGCCATGAGGTGAGTAGCTTCGGCTGCACACTCCTGCTGCATGATGTTTCTGCCTTGCCTCAGGCACAAGGCAGTGTAGCCAGCCTATCATAGATTGAACTCTCTGAAACCTTCAGCCAAAATAAATCTTTCCTCCTTTAAGTGTTTCTCTCAGGTATTTTGTTATAGTGACAAATAGCTAACAGAGAAGAGAATCAGATTTGTTTACCTGGTATTCATATTCAATGTACTGAAATTTTCAGAATTAGAATCCTAAGAATAGATCACTGTGCTTATGGTTCTTGTATGTACCTAGCCTAAGAAACTTTTCTGGATTTGTGGGATCCCCAGTTTGCATCAGTTGGCAGTCTTTTGGATTAGGCCTTGAAGGAATCCTTTCAGTTTAGCACTCATTTCTGATAGCTACCTGATGTCTTGATTTTAATTGTTTCAGGGTGTGTTTACGTGATTCTTGTCATCTATCCTATTTGCACTATTGTCTTTAATTATCCCTAAAATCAATCTGCATTTTCTGTATTTATTCATCTCTGGCTATATTTTGTTCTGGGGTTCTAGGAATTGTTCTTTAGGTTCTGGGAAAATTGGGTGAAGGGCTATGAGAATGGATAGGATAACTCAGGCTGTTGTGAAGCCTGTGTGTGATGCTGGAACTGCCACTGATTTCATTGTCTGACAGAGCTAAGTAAATTTACTTTGATGAGCTTCAATTCATCACAGGTAAAGTGGAGGTAACAATAATACCTGTTACAGGGTGAAGTATTAATTGAAAAAATGTGAAAGCACTCAGAACTGTGACTAACATACATAAAATAGATACTATGCCCAGGATCCATCCTGAGATTCTGAGCAAGTTGATCTGGAGTGGGGCTCAGCCCTCAGTACATTATAAAAACTGTCTACGTGACTTTAATGAGCAGCTAGGATTGTATCAATCAACTAGATGATTTTCAGTATAAGCTTATGCTTCTGTCCTTTTGCTTTATAGTCTAAGATCTATCTAGAAAGCATTGTAGGAAAGCATAAGTTATTTGAAAACTGTTGAAAGCATGACACATGAAGAGTTAGTAAGTACACACTGAATATATTTTATTATGATAGATTCTTCATGATTCCAACTGAAGCAATTTTTAGTTGAAACAATAATAAGGAATTTTTAAGCTGTGTCAATTTACTGTCCTATCACATCATATGGAAGTTGTTGTCTCACAACATGATGCATTTAACAAAGCCAGAATATGCACACTTATTTAGAACAGATGAGTATATTAATTGGGTATTTGGAGTCTGATTTATAATGAATTAGGTAACCAGGTGGCTCCTTAATTGTGCTATTGAATGAATTAACACTCATTCAATGTGGGAAATTCACACTCAGATTTATCACTCCTTTCACTCCGTTATCCCTGGTAGCAGCATCTAAAAAACCAAAGTAGCTTTCTGAAAACAACAACAACAAAAAATATATATATATGGTTCATGTTAAAGAATAATAGATTTCAGAATCTTTGGGGCCTGTCATGCAATGTTGCTAATGTTCCTCATAATATTCCCTGAAGACAAAGTAGGAAAATGCAGAGAAATAGAAAAAAAGGAAACCAAAGTCACCTATAAATCCATAACATGAAAAAACCATTACTATGAACTTTGTATATCAGCTCTTCCCAGACACACACACACACACACACACACACACACACACACACACTTAAAAACTTTATGTACATATGAATACAGTTCATACTACAGATAAAAACTTACACTTACCCTATTAATCAAAATCCTTGTGAATATCTTGCATGACAAAATAATTTTTAAATTTTATCCTTCTGTGTAGTTATACATGAGGCTGGAGTTTAGCTCAGTTGGTAGAGTTCTGCTCTGTGTTCTCTGAGGTCCTGGGTTTGTTCCCTATCACCACAAAAATGGGAGAAGTATCTGCCAGCCCACTCCTGAAACAATCTGCCATGGAAAACACTATGAATAGCAGGGAAGCACTGACTGATATAGTGCCAGGCATACCACAGTGCTGGGGAGTGTTTCATTCTGTTGTACATAGGGTCAACATGAGTCAGACCTGACTTGAGGGCACCTAACAAGAAGTTATACATGACATATGGTAAGTAGTAACATCAGTTCAAGATAAAGGATGTAAATATAAAGAAGATTGACATTTCCCAGAGCAGAGAAACAGGACTATAAAGAATAAATTATGTGTGTCATTTCAGAATATCATTTTAATTTATCAATAAATTATTTATGGGGAGGATTTGGAAAATGTGGGGATATAAAGTTATTTATGGAAAAGTATAAATATCTTAAAAATGCTTCAGAGAGAATTAATTTCACTAATGATATTCTTGGTACTGGCTCTATGCATATTGCAATTGTATGATGAATCTGAGAAGTATTAAATATATATGAATATAAACAATAGTCCTTGCTATGGTTTGAACATGTCCTCCAAAGTTCAAGTGTTGGACGCTTCATTTCCAGTACAGCAGTGGTGAGAGGAGGGACCTTTAAAAGGTGATTATGAGGTCATCAGGGCTCTGCCCTTAGAGCATGATAATGTTATCATGGGAGTGGGTTTGTTAGAAAGCCAGCTGAGCCTTTTCTTGTGCTGTCTTGCCATATGATGCCTTTATCATGTTATGACACAGCAGGAAGAACATCACCAGATATGGCCCCTCAATCTAGACTTTCCAACCTTTAGAACCATGAGCCAAATAAAATTTTCCACCTCGTAGATTATCTAGTCTCAGGAGTTCTGGTATAGCAATACAAAATGGGATAAGAGAATCCCTAAAACTTTAAGACCTTTTTCTCATTCTCTTCCAAGCCTTGTTCCAAATTGATTAAAATACCTAGGAGAACAATGTAAGGGAAGAAAACCGTATTTGTCTCATAGTTTCAGAGAGTTCATTCCATGGTTGCTTGGTCCCATTCACTTGGGCAGCAGGAACCTGTGGTAAAGGAGGTCCTTCACCTGATGGCCACAGGAAGCAAAGAGAGAGAAGAAGGGGCTGGGGACCAGGTATGACCTCCAGTGATCCACTTTCGCCAAGTAGGCCCCAACTTTCTAAAGTTTCCACTACCTCCCAAAATGGTGAGAAGTTCACCAGCTGGGGAACAGATATTCAACACATGAGCCTGTGGGGGATAGTTCATATTCAAACTGTGACACTAAGCATAGTTCCTGGTCAGTGAAAGCCATTCAAGAATATTTATTGAATTTATTGGAAACTAGCACAGTGTTTATATGATACTTAACCTATTAAACTTTTACTAGTTGATGTTTTAGATGGTTTTTTAGTGAGAGCATTGAGAGGCACAGAACAAGGTTGATGGTATGCAAGTAGTTGGTTTCTAGAAAAAATACAGGAAACCATTAGCTTTTTAGGTTAGCTAGTATTTTAGTCTGCTTTTAAAAACATCAGATATTTTTCAAATTGTTAATTAACTTTATACTATATGCTAATTGTTCTGCAAAGCTCAGAGTCAGTGACCTAAAATTCAATAGGAATGACTCAGCCAGACAAGAAAAATTCACTAGAAGCCCAAATGTATTGCAGGGAAATAGCACTGGTATTAATCAAAGGTCTGATACTAAACTCTGAGTAATAGAGGTAGATTCTACTCTTTGTTGATGATAATTAGAAACTGCCAACAAATGATAATCAGGAATCTTTTTTGATTTTGTTTTTGTTTTGTAGAAGAGGCAATCAAGTATAGAGGTATAAAGAAATGAACTTCTCACAAAAATAGAATTTTTGGAATGATGGCAAGTACTGGTAAAAAAAAAAAAAAAGAAAGAAAACTGCATTGCCCAATACCAGTTATATGTAGCTACTGAAAATTTGAAATGCAGCTGGTCTGAATTCTAATGTCTTGTATCAAGTACACACCAGATTTTGAAGACCCAATTTGAAAAGTAGAATGTAAACTTTAGTAATATTATCGAAATATTAATGTTTTTATATTGGTTACTTGATATTAGTTACTTGCCTATGCTTGGATGAATAAAAAGCATGATTGAAATTCATATTGCCTTATTTAAAACATTTTAAACTCAGTTACTGAAAATTTTAAATGACCTGGGCTGATAAAAAAGATTTGAATTTGAAGCAAACTGAGAATCAGCAGTTTTATCAGCCTTTCTCCTCAGAAAAGGAAAAAGGATTTCAGGGAAAGGAAGTGCTTTGTTCAAAGGCACAAACCTGGTTGGGAAGAAATGAAGAGTTGAGTTTCCATCTTTTGGGTCTCCAAGGGACTCTAGCTTACATGGCTAGCCTCTAATGGAAAATTTGAGGCCAGAGAAAACAGATTTTCTTAGGATGTTTACACATAGGGCATCATGTTTCTTTAAACTTTTCCAATATAGGCAATAGTTTAAAATTTGTGGGGCTGTTGAATAGGATTGAGGGGTAGGAGACTTAAATGTTCTATTTTACACACCTCTATGTTGTTTGTAAACTTTGGGCTCATATTACTATTAAGGAAGCAAAAGGGGCCTGGGGATATAGAAAGCAGACTGATAAGATTAAACGGAGAAAATAAGAAAAGTCATAGCTTGAAGTTCAAGTCCGGAGATAATTGAAGTGGCTTTTTCTACCATCACCTTCTTGTATGTCTCTGGATACCCTCCGTTAATTCTTCCTGCACTCTTGGAGTTTTACTTTTTAAGTTACTAAAGCAAAATCAACTGGCGCAAACTAATTTGAATCTGCAGCTGTAGCTCAGAAAGACCTATGTTTTCCTTACATTTGTAAGCAGCAGGCTCATAAGAATGATTGGCTATTTTGTTTTAAGAGAATACAAGTTCTGCCTTTTAAATGACACTTGTCAACAGACTAGATATTTCTACTTGAAGCCATTTGCTATAATCATCTTTGAGATTTTTTTGCTCATTGCTTTCAGAGTTTCTACTTCTAAAGGCAATTCTTAGAATACAAGCTCATTTAGCATCAGAACACACCAAGATTCCTTACTGGAGCAGCTGTGTTGAGTTCCTGAATGGAGAAATTATTTCCCTAGCACATTTTATAGCCATGCATCACTACTGATGATAATCTAAAACACAAATTATTTTTTATTTTTATTCCTTTATTGTACAAGAGAAAGAAATAGCTAGTACAAGGGGCAATGTTTACAGCAATGTTTTCTATTTTAATGGCTGTTTCCTTCAAGCTCTTGCATTATAGACTTTTTCAGCCCTCAGACCTTCACTTAGTGATCTCCAAACCCAAGACAGGGACAGATTTAGGTTGCCTGTATGGGACAGGACTCCTAGAGTATGTATGGAAATAGTATAAATTCCTCTACTCAATATTTTGTTAATATTCTCATTATCTCGTTATTTTTTATTTTTAAGCTTTTTCATTCTCTAAAACAAAAAATAAGGCTGCCCTAGAGATTGATGTTATTTTCCCTAACCACTTTTATGGAGCTAGTGAAAAAATTCAGAAAGGACTCCCTCCTCTGCCCCACCCCAGTACTTTGGGGTTGAACCCAGAGCCTCACACATGCTAGGCAGGTACTCTATCACTAAGCTACATCCCTGAACCCCTTTTTTATTTTTTACTTTATTTTGAAACAGGATCTCACTAAGTTGTACAGGCTGCCTCTGGTCTTGAACTTGTGATCCTCCTGCCTCAGCCTCACTAGTCACTGGGATTACATGTGTTGCACCATGGTACCTGGCCTAGAAAGGACTTTTGTGTTTGATTTTAAAGAGGTATTTTTCAAATACACAATAAGATATCTGAACACATCTAGAATCTCAGTAATTCTAGTCTCTTGAATTCTAAAATCTGCTTTTGGGTTAAGAGTATAGCTCAGTGGTAGAGTGCTCGCCTAGCATAGACAAGGCCCTGGACTTGATTCCCAGTACTACAAAACAAAACAAAACAAAACAAAACAAAACAAAAACACTTGCTTTTGTTCATTTTAAACTCATAATTTTAAGCACCTGCTATGGGCCAGAGTAGGGTTACCTGTATTGAAAACAACATCAGCCAGGTGAAGAATGCTGTATAGAGGCCCTTGGACCACTCCAAAAGACCTTTGGAGAGAAAAGAAGAGGAGATGGAGAGGATGACGCTAATAAATATGGGAGAACTGTTTCTGCCTATAAAAAAAAGTGAAGTGCTTCATGATGGCAGCCTGCTTCTGCTCTTGGGCTTCACTTTGCTGCCTGATACTCTGAATACCTGTGTGGGGCTTTCCTAACTCATGGTTGCTGGCCCCACACTCAGAAGCTGGAGCAGCTACCCATAACCCAATTCCTGTTGGTCTCATCCCTATCAAAAACACCAGCTCTGAGACCTTACCTTAGCTCTTTGGTCTGTAAAATGAAGGCATGGGCTCCCCACCCCTCCCAACTAAACTGTTAATCAAACTTAAGAGAGGAGGTAGAGGTAGATTTCTTCACAAGTCCTTTTTGGAAATTGCTTCCCACCATTGAATAGGTGGTCTCAGTCACATTGGTTAGTGGGAGTTCAGAGATATGCATTTACTAGGGCTCTCCCCCAATCCAATTAAAAATTTCTAGGGGGTTGCACCTAGGCATGAGTATTTTTGAGAAGCACACCAGCTAATATGCTGCTGGTGTTGAGAAACACTGGGAGTAAAAGCATGAGAATTTGAGTGGGGTAGATGTAGGTGTAAAATCCATAATGTACCACTTATTAGTTCTAAATCCACCACCAATCAGTTGGCTAGGGTCCTTTTGCTCTACCTGGATAGAAATTGTGAGAAGGCAAGGAAAATCTCTTCAAGTGCTGTCTTTGGCAGCATCTGTATGCCTGAGCATTTGACAGTAGTGAGCAGTGACGGTAGATAGATGGGAGTGACAGTGGAAGAAGCAAGTGGGACCTTCTTGTATAACAGCTCTTATGTAGAACAAAGAAGTCAAGATTTCTCAGCCCTTGAGTATGATAGCCCCTCTTTAGGCCCAGAAGGCTGGAGCTCCTAAGCCTGTAAGTGCCACATCTCTTACGGATGCTGATCCATGAGCTAGTCACTTAATCTTTCTGAATCACAGTTTCGTTATCTATAAGATTGGAACAGAATTATACCTTTCTTAAGGTAGCTGTGTATTACATAGATACTCAATGAATTGTAGTTGAAATGCATCTATAACTGTTCTGTTCAATACAATAGTCCCTAGCCATATGTAGCTATTTAAATCAAAATTAGAAAAAGTTAAACTATTGGTTCCCAAGTTGTACTATGCCCATTTCAAATGCCTAGCAGTCACATGTGGCTGGTGGCTCTCACATTGGTCAGTAGAGATGTCAAGCATTTCTTTCATCACAGAAAGTTCTATTGACTGGAAAGCACTAGTCTATAGGATCTCCTTCACTAAGACACAAATGTACTCAGAGAAAATTCATTTTTAACTCTTTGCCAGAAAATTCACATTAGTTTCTGCAGGTAAACAGCAGGCTTTTGGGTTTAAACACAAAAGTGAATGAAATTCAGGAAGCACTCCATGTATTTAGACTTTTTTCTTGTTCTTATATACCTGTCAATGAGTTTACCTAGAAGTAAACAAGCAGTGGGTACATCCAATCAATTGAACAAATTATGATCTCTCTCCCTTCCCCCACTCTGCCATTTCTGAGGCCACATTTACCATTTAGTCCATTTACTGAAGTAGAACATTAACTTTTTTCTGCTTTGTTTGTTACTACCATAGGCACCCTATAGTGAAGTTGCTGTAGTTGCTGCTGGTGTGCGTGCTTGTGTGTGTGTGTGTGTGTGTGTGTGTGTGTGTGTGTGTGTATGTGTGTATGTGTTTTGGAAAGTGGAAAAGAAAGGGCTGAAGGTAGAAGAACAAGCTGGTGTCAGTACTGGAAGTTAGTAGATAAATATCTGTCATTGGGAAAAAAAGCTGTAGATAGGCTCTTTTGTGATTATCTCTGCAATGTTTATTTTAGGTATTTTGATAGCCCTTCTAATAAAAAAATTCTTTAGTATTCTTTTGATTTGTCCATAGTGGGTGAGAGCACAGGCTGTGGAGTTCAAAGCACACTCCAGTAGCTGAGGGACCTAGGGCTGGTTACTTCACCTTTCTAAATCTCAGTTTCTCCATCTGCAAAATGGGAATCAGTTGCTTTCTACATCTCATAGGATTACTCAAACGATTAAATGACAGAATGTATATAAAGTCCTTAGTATAGTCTACTGTCAGATAATGCTCTATGAATTTTAGAGAATTATTTGAAGATAAGAAAAGAATATTTTATTGTTAGTAAACAAATTATGTGACACTATTTCATATATATGCATACACACATATATGTACTTCACAGGAGTTTTAAGTCTATTTTAAAATATAATAGTCCTATCCATTTGCCATATCTTTAAGAATGAATAGGCCTGTTTCTCAAAGAACATTTATAGTTCCTCTGTTATATAAATGTTCTACTTGTGGTACTGTACTTGTTTAGTTAAGCACTGATCTAGCAGCTGGGGAAGTGTCAAAGTCTGAAGAGCAAGTGGATTGTCAATTTGCACTGCATGTGTTAAAAATTGCTAATACAACCAAGCAGTCTTAAAAATAAGGATAGTAGTGGTTCTTGGCAAAAGAGCAACCACAACCTACCTCTTAAATTCACTTTATGTTTGTTTTGTCTTCTTGTGATGTTTCTGTTGGCAAAGTTACTTTACTTTTTTTTAATGCTAACCCATGGTGTATCTTTTGGATTTGTAATTATTTAGGTGTTTCACACTTTTTGTGATGCAGCGAGACAGTGTGACATACCTTACTGACTAAAAACGAACTCCCTAGTGAGTGGAAAGTGCCATCATTTATTTTTAGTAGGGGAGCTGTGTTGGTTCATATAGCTGCTTTCCCAGCTGAAATAACATAGCAGATTGGTGCTGTTTGAACACTGTTAATTGCTGACCATTCTTAACCTAGTAAATAGGCCTGATTAACTGGAAGCCAAACAGTAACCCAAACAGACTAGACCACTTTAGATAAGATAAACACCCCACTAACCTTAAACATTCCCATTGGATTATCTTTCAGTGGTGTGAAATGTTAAATTAAAAATGTTTTTTCTACTTGGGGAGAGTTTAGGAAAAATTGCTTGACATATGTAAAACTAAGTTAAAACTTCAAGGTATGATTTTGTAGATAATTATCAGCAATTTTAGTACTATGCTTTTAGTTGATGAAAGTTTTACAATAAAGATTAGCCAATGCAACAACATAAAGTTCTGATTTACAAGATCAAGTTGTACCCTGTCATTTCTGTTTGGGCAACTGCAAACAAATAATAATAACTCTAACAAGGGAATACTAAGTTTTTAATAAATAAATTTGTGTTCTTTATGAGGATTTTAAATCTCAAAACTGGAAAGCTTTCTAGAATAAAACTCAACTTTTACTCAGTCTTTCAAATATTCATTGGAAACATAGCCCTAAGATTCCTTCCATTTTCCAGATTCTAGAGCATTCATGTTAAAATTAAGTTTTAAATCTTTTATTTAATAATTTTAAAATTATTTTAATTAAATATTGATAATATGAATCATGCCTATCTCTCTTAACTTGAAATGGAGGCTGAGTTGCAACAAAAATAATCAGAATATGGTGTTATATCCAATCAGGAAATATTGGTTAAGAGTACTGCCTACTTGTTTTTTGAGCTTAGACAAATATTTTAAGCTCTCTGTCTCTTATTGATAAGGTAGCTGCCTTATCAATAATGTACAGAGGTGAACTAGTTTTCTAGAGTTCTTTCTAGGTCAGAAATTTAATAATAAAGTAAGTTTTATAAGATTAAAAAATGATATATTCTTGGCTCACTGTTGAAACATAGTAAGTAGGGAAAAGCAAAAGAAAACAACTATAGTCCCACCAACCACAATCAAGGTTCTGATATATTATCTCTTAGTCTTTTGTTCTACAATTAAAAAAAATTAAGGTTTAGCTCAAAAAGCATATACGGATACTTGATATTATAATGTTAATAGCTGTTCATAAACATTTTTAGATGAGTATAGGGGCTGAGATTCAGCTCAGTTGGTAGAGCGCTGTGCTGCGGTCTCTGAGGTCCCGAGTTCAATTCCTAGCACCGCAAAAATGGGAGAAGGGCCTGGCAATACCCTCCCAAGGCAATCCCGAAACAGTGAGCCATTGAAAACCCTATGAGGGTCACTATGAGTCGGCTACTGACTTGACAGCACCCAACAACAACAACAACAACAGCAGCAGCAGCAAATGAATATAAGTATTAACTTTCCTATTAGACATTTACACAGTAACATGCTAATAAATAGGATAAGAGCTGGGTGTGATGGTGCACGCCTGTAATCCCAGTGATTTGGAAGACAGAGGCAGGAGGATCGCAAGTTTGAGACCAGAGGCAGTCTGTGTAATTTAGCAAGACTGTCTCAAAAAGTAAAAAAAAAAAAAAAAATGCACTGAGGGTGGCATATCACTTGCAAAGCATGCATGCAGGGGCAAGGCCCTGGATTCAACTCCCAGTACTGCAAAAAACAAAAAGAAAAACAAAAACAAAAATACGTATGTATGTATGTATGTATGTATCCATCCATCTATCTATCTATCTATCTATCTATCTATCTATCTATCTATCTATCTATCTATATGTATGTATATATAGGCTGTTGGTGTAGCTCAGTGGTAGAGCATGTGCTAAACCTGGGCCAGGCTGTAGGTGTTCAGTTCCCAGCACCATGATATACATATGTATTTATGTGTATGTATAATTTATAATTGCCTGCAGCCGTAGCACTGTGGCATCTGATCCCGTCAGATCTCGGAAGCTAAGCAGGGTCGGGCATGGTTAGACCTCGGTTGGGAGACAGCCTGGGAACACCAGGTGCTAGAGGGTTGCGAGATAGACCCGGCAACCCATTCCTGAAAATCAATCTGCCATTGAAAACCCTATGAACAGCAGAGAAGCACTGACAGTAATGTTTCGCCTGTTGTGTAGGGTCACTATGAGTCAGATACCGACTCGGCGGCACCTAACAACAACAACAACAACATAATTTATAATTACATAACACTTACAATGCTTTAGTAAAAATATTTTTGATTAGGCTCATTCTTCTGTCTATCTTTAACCACATTTCCACAGAATAGAGTCCCACAAGTAGAAATACTAGGTCAAAAATATGAATAATTTTAAGTCTCTTGTACATTTGATTCTCCAAGGAAATAATTGCATCACCATAAAAATTTTATTACTCCACAGAAAGATACACATTTTGCCATAACTTAGACAACACTATATAATTTTACCAAAAATAAAATATGATTCTCCTATGTTTGGTCTCTTAGGATTTGAAATTATAACCAGGCATGAGGCTGTAAGTTCCATGTAGTCAATTCATTTCATACAGAGAAAAGCTCTGTTTCATGGTCACAGACTGTATGTCAATCACCTGTTGGTGACCTTTAAAATTGCAGGTAGATTGACACAGATTATTATTATGACCATACTCTAAAGGTATCTAAGGATAGTGATGTAATTTTTTTCACTTATTTTTCCTTGTCCACTTTTAAAAAGTATCAGAGGCAATGTTGGGTTCCACTTCTAGAAATGACTGAATTAGATTTTACTCAGCTGACCTGTTCCATATAATAACTAAAGACTTTGGGAAATTATAAGCAGATATACTTGAGGTACAAGAGAGTAAACAGACACAGATTTTAGTAAGAAATTCTCACTTGGAGAAGGTGAGGACAATTAAACAGACCAAAATAAGTAGAGAGGAATGCCATGTTTATGAATTGGAAAACTCCATGTTACTAAGATCATATTTTCCTCCCAATTGACATATAGAATAATTGTAACACCAATAGGCTTAGAATAAATTGGCTTCAAGTTAACATTATCATACTTCTTAATATGTGAAGAGAGGGGTACTACTCTGTGCCTTTCTGAAAACCCACAATCCCAGTCTAATCCTGAGGAAAACATCACACAGACCAAAGTGGGGGATATTTCAAGTAGTGGAGGACATGATCAACTATTATTTGACCAATACTCTTTAGGACTGCTAAGGACATTCATGAAAAACAATAAAGACCTGAAAACTTGTCACAGACCAGAAAATATGGGAGAGACAAGATGACTAAATGAAATGAGGTATTCTAGATTGGATTTTGGAGTAAAAAGAGGATATTAATGAAAAAACAGGTGCCATCCAAATAAAATCTGGAGTTTAGTTAATAGCAATGTACCAAAGTTGTTTTTTTTTTTAGTTTTGACAAATGTACCACAGTAATATATGACCATAACATTAGAGGAAACTGAGGGGAATATAAGAGCTATTTGTCCTACCTTTGAAACTTTTCTGAGAAGCCAAATTTATTCCAATATACAAAGTTTATTTTTAAAAGAAGCTGTAAAGTTTGTTCTAAGATTTATGGACAGGAGAAGGACCTAGACTAGCCAAAACAATTTTTAAAAATAACAAGGTATTTAGACTATCTGATTTCATTACTCACTATAAAGCTAAAATAATCAATACTGTGTGTTTTTGGTATAAAGTTAGACATATACCAATGGAAAAGAATAGAGAACTCGGAAATAGGTCCCCACTTATATGATCAAATAATTTTCAACAAATGTGCCAAGGTACTCCAATGGGGGAAAGCATAGTCTTTGTAGCCAATGGCCCTACAACAACTAAATAATTGTATGGAAAATATGAACTTTGATCCTTACTTCAAGTCTTACATGAACATTAACTCAATATGGACTGTAGTCCTTAAGTCTTAGAACTAAAGCCATAATTCTTTTAGAAAAAAAGAAGAAAATATTTGTGGCATTGAGTTAAGCCAATGGTTCTCAGCCAGTGGTGATCTTGTACCCTAAGGGAAAGTTGTCATTTTATGGAGAAAGTTTTATTTGTTATGACTGGTGTAGATACAATTGCTGTTAGAAGGTTGTGTCAAGCAATGCTGCTAAATATTCTGCAATGCTCAGGACAGCCCTGACAACAAAGTTCAAATGTCAGTAGTGCCAAGTTTGAGAAAGTCTGGATTAAGCAACAATTTCTTAAGTAGATCACAAAAGTTATGTATCATATAAGAAAACAACTGACAAAATATATTTCATCAAAATTTAAAACTTTTGCTCTGTGAAAGACATTAAGAAAATGCAAAGATAAACTACAGACTTGGGAGAATGTATTTGCAAAACAGTCTTCACAAAAAGCTTGGGTTCAAATTTGGAAAGAGCTCTTGTAACCAATAATAAGAAAACAGACAACATTTGGCAAAGCATTTGAACAGATCCTTTAAAACATGACATGTAAGTATGCCCATTAAGCATACACAAAGGTGCTTGATGTTACTCATCATTAGTGAAATACATGTTAAGTCTACAATGAAATATTGCTATTCTAACTAGAATGACTGGAATTAAAAAGCCTAGCAAGTGTTGACAAAGATGTGGAGCAGTTGGATCTCACATACTTTGTTGGTGGGATTGCAAACACAGTTCAGGTGCTACTTTGGAAAACAAGTTGATACTATCTTACACAGTAAATATACAATTACCATACTACATAGCTTTCCTACTTTATAGTATTTGCCCAAAAGAAGTAAAAATATGTGTCCATACAAATAAATTGTGTGTGAATATTAATAGTCATGTTATTCCTAATAGTTTAAAGTGAAACAATCTAATCCATCAAATAGTTAGTGGATAAAGAATTGTGGTGTAATCATACTATGGAATACTATTTGGCAATAAAAACAAAATGAGATGTTGATCCACAAGAAGAACATGGATGAATTTCCAAAGCCTTATCCTAAGTGAAGGAAGGCATGCCAGTATATTATGTGTGATTTCATTCATGTGAAAGTCTAGAAAATATGAAACTGTTAACAAAGAATAATGGCTATTTGAGGTTGGATATTAAGGTAGTAGGTGATGATCAACTTTGAAGAGGATATTTTTTGTTTTGTTTTGTTCTCTTGATGCAGAGTCTCACTATAAAGCCCAGGCTGGCCTCAAAATCTTAATCCTCCTGCCTCCCCCTTGTATGTGCAGGGCTCATAGGTGTGCACCACCATGCCTGGCTCCAACAAGGATGTTTTTAAGGCTGATGGAATTATTTTATAACTTGACTGTGATGATAGTTATATGACTGTGTACAACTGTGATAATTCTTTAAACTGTGTATTTCAAATGAGTAACTAAGCATAGTGATGCATGCTTGTAATCCCAGCATTTAGGAGGCTGAGGGAGATGAACCTGCACTGTGTAGCAAGTTCGAGGCCAATCTGGGCCACAGAGTGAGACCCTGTCTCAGAAAATAGAGGTAATTTTATGTCAAAAATATAATTTGATAAAATAATTTGAGTGTAAAACTAAAAACACACTATTAAAAGAATATGAACCAAATAAAGGAACAAAGTTAATTGTACCTAAATAGCAACTAAAGATGATTAGCGCAATCGAGCACAAACTTTAGCTTCAAGGTTCCTGGTAGGTAATATAAAAATGAAAACCCTACATGAGTATTTGTTATTTTTGTGAAGCTGTGACCAAAATACCAGAGAGAACAACATAAAGAAGGAAAGATTTATCTTGCTCATAGTTTCAGAGGGTCGCTTGTCCCTATGTACTTGGGCAGAGTACCATGACAATGGAAGCATGTGGTGAATGAGGTTATTCACCTCATGGCAGACTGGAAGGAAAGACTGAGGAAAGAACTGGGGGCCAGGTATGACCTTCAAAACCATACCCCATGTATATACTTCCTTCAACTAGGCCCCACCTCCTAAAGTTTCCAGAACCTACTAAAGTAGTATCACCAGGAGGGGACCAAGCATTCTACACATAAGCCTATGGAGGACATTTCATATTCAAACCATAATATTCACCCCCGGCCCACAAAGGCTCATGGACATTTCAAATTGCAAAAGGTATTTAATCCATCTCCAAGAGTCCCTCAAATCTTATAGCTCCAACATTGCTCAAAAGTCTGAATTCAAAGTCTCCTCTAAGACTCAAGACCAGCTCTTAGCTGTAGACTCCTATAAAATCGAAAAGAAAATTATATACTACCAAGATACAGTGGTACAGAGTAAACATTTCCATTCCAAGAGAGAGGAATAGGGTATCAAAAGGTGGATTGGGACCAAAACAAGACTAAACCCAGCAGAGAAAACTTTAAATCATTTAGCTCCACTTCCAGCATCCAGGGCATATGGTGTTGTGATGTGAGCTCCAATGAACTTGGGCAGCCTCACTACTACGGCCTTCTCATTTTCAGCTCAAATGGCTTCTCACTTGGGCTGGCTCCACTCATTGCTTGCAGTTTTCCTTAGAAGATACTTCATTTTCTTGACATCTCCAATGTCCTGGGATCTTGACTGCAACTTAGATTTCACCCTAACAGTTTTATTTGTTGTCATCTCAGGGGTTTCCTGCAGGGATCCTGATCTTGTTACATATTTCCTAACTTCCCTTTTGAACTCTGAGTAGAAGCCTCTATGACTCTGTAACTTAAATCCTGTATACCTGCAAAACCAGTAAGTACCATATAGATTACACCAAGGTCTGATGGTACTGGGAGAAGCATCCAGGGTCCCAACGACTATGGTTGCACTGGCCTCTGAGTTCCTGGACAGCTGAACATAGTGATGCGAATCCTAGAGAAATAACTTCCTAGGTAGTCTTGTGTGAGCAAGGTGCCCCAGAAGCACTCTCTTCTTAAGGGAAAGTCAAATGAGTTAAAATCTGTCCATCCTTGAGTGTGGGATTAGTGGGATCTGACCAATTCCTAAAATGCCCTGAAGACATCTTTTCTATAGTTCTGTTGCAAAGTAGTTGTTGTTGTTGTTAGGTGCCATCAAGTCAAGTCTGACTCATAGCAACCCTATGTACAACGGAATGAAACACTCCCTGATTCTGTGCTAGGCACATGATCTTATTTATGTTTAAGCCCATTGTTGCAGACATTGTGTCAATCCATCTGGTAGAGAGTTTTCCTTTTCTTCGTTGACATGACACTCGCCCAAATATGATGTCTTCCTCTAGGGATTGGTCCCTCCTCACTACCTGTCCAAAATACATAAGACACAGTCTAGCCATCCTTGCTTCGAAGGAGCACTCTGGTTGCACTTCTTCTAGGACAGATCTGTTCTTTTGGGAGTCCATGGTGTATTCAATAATCATCTCCAACACCATAATTCAAAAGCATCAATTCTTTTCCTGTCACCTTTGTTCAATTTCCAGCTTTCACTACCATGTTATGTGGCTGAAAATGCCATGGCATAAGTCAGGTGCACATTTGTGTTCAAAGTGGCATCTTTACTTTTCAGTACTCTAAAGAGATCTTTTGCCACAGCTTTTCCCAAAGCAATGTGTCTTCTGATTTCTTCACTGCTGCTTCCATGGGTGTTGATTATAGAGCCAAGCAAAGCAAAATCTTGGACAACTTCAGTCTTTTCTCCATTTATTGTGAAGTTGCATACTGGCCCAGTCGTAAGGATTTTTGTTTTGTTGATGTTTAGTTGCAACCCATATTGAAGGCTATGATCTTTGATCTTCATCAATAAATGTTTTAAATCTTCTTCACTTTCAGCAAGAAGAGTTGTGTCATCTGCATAACACAGATTGTTAATGAGTCTTCCTCCAATCCCAATGCTGTGTTCTTCCTCATAAAATCCAGCTTCTCAGATTGTTTGCTCAGCATAGAAAGTGAAGATATATGGTGAAAGTATACACCTCTGACCCACACCTTTCTCAACTTTAAACCAGGTAGTGTTTACTTGTTCTGTTCGAACAACTGCCTCCTGGTTCACATACAGACTCCTCATGAGTACAATTAAGTGCTCTGGTATTCCTATTTTTCAACGTGTTATCCATGATTTGTTATGATCCACACAGTCAAATGCCTTTGCGTAGTCAATAAAACAGACATCTTTCTGATATTATTTGGCTAATATGCACCTAACATCAGCAATGATGTCCCTGGTTCCCTGCCCTCTTCTGAATCTGGCTTGATTTTCCAGCAGTTCCCTGTCTACATACTGCTTCAGTCACTTTTGAATGATCTTTAGTAAAATTTTGCTTGTGTGTGATATTAATGATATTGCTTAATAGTTTCCACATTCAGTTGGATCCCCTTTTTTGGGAATAGGCAAAAATATGGATCTCTTCCAGTCAGTTGGCCAGGTGGCTATTTTACAAATCTGTTGGCATAAACATGTTAGTACCTCCAGTGCTGCATCTGTTTGTTGAAACATCTGTATTGGTATTCCTCCAATTCCTGGAGCCTTGTGTTATGCCAATTCCTTCAAGGCAGTTTCCCCTTCATCCTTCAATACTATTGGCTTCTCTTCATATGCAGCCTCTTGAAATGGTTGGTCATACACCAGTTCTTTTTTGTATAGTGTCTGTGTATTCCTTTCATCTTCTTTTGATGTTACCTGCATCATTTAATAGTTTCCCTGTTCAATCCTTCACTATTGCCACTTGAGGATTGAATTTTTTCTTCACTTCCTTAAGCTTGAAAAACACAGAGCTTGTTCTTCCCGTTTGGTTTTCTGTCTCCAGCTCTTTGCACATGTTGTTATAATATTTGTTTTTGTCTTCTCGAGCTGCTTTTTGAAATCTTCTGTTTAGTTCTTTAACTTCATTAAGGATCCTAATCTCTTTAGCACCTGCAGCTGTACCACTGTGGCATCTGATCCCATCAGTTCTTGGAAGCTAAGTAGGTTTGGACCTGGTTAATACTTAGATGGGAGACTACCAGGGAATACCAAGTGCTGTAGGCTTGGGGGAAGGACCTGGCAACCCACTCCTCACAAAAAATCAGCCATTGAAAACCCTGTGAATAGCAGAGAAGCACTCACAATAGTGTTTCGCCTATTGTATGTCAAGTAGCTATTCAGCCATTGAAAACCCTGTGAATAGCAGAGAAGCACTCACAATAGTGTTTCGCCTATTGTATGTCAAGTAGCTATTGGTCGGACACTGATTGGACAGCACCTAAGAACAACAAGAATAATCTCTACAGTAGCCACACTTTTCTTAGCCCCCTCTGTATATGTGCTTTTCTGGCCAAATTGCAAGTTTTTCAAGTCTTTCTGCTCTGCTTTTTCCTCACAGTTCACCAGTTACATTGTAAACCTTGCCAAAAGAAGCTAGCAATATCCATACATAGCCTGAATGTTGGATTGTCTTGAAATTCCCTCCATTAGATTAACTAGTCCATCACCTTGAAACTCACCCTCCTACACAGTCTCAGGACATGGGAAAAATATAGACAACTTCTTTGCCACAATATAAAATGAATGGCCTCTGGTTCAATTCCCAATAGAGTCTTCATTCTCATCTAAAACCTCATGAAACTGGCCTTCTCTGTCCACATCCCAGTTGGTGTTCTGGTGTTCTGAGCTCCCACCAGAGTTCCCTGTTAAGGTGAACTTGTCATATTCTAGGGCTTCTCAAGCCACACCTTCAAATTCCTCCCACACACCACTTCCAAAGGCTTACGAACCACATGGTCAAAGCCCCACTTCTCTGGTATCAAATTTCTATTTTATCATTACTGTGACCAAATATGTGACAGAAACAACTTATGGGAGGAAAATTTTACTTTGAGTCATGGTTTCAGAGGGTTTAGTCCATGGTTGCTTTGCCCCATGCACTTGGACAGAGAATCATGGCAGTGGGAGTGCATGGTAGAGGAGGCTGTTCACCTCATGGTGTACAGAAAATATAAATCAAGGAAGGAAGTGGGGACCAGGTATAACCTTCAAAGGCATATCCCATGTGACCTGCTTCCTCCAGCTAGAACCAACCTCCTAAAGTTTCCAGAACCCCTTAAACTAGTACTAGTAGTTGGGGACCAAGAATTCATATCAGCCTGTGGGTGACGTTTCATATTCAAACTATAATAATATTGTACATACTTTTTCATACCAAAAATGGAAGGGTATTTGCCTCTTGAAAGCCTATATATTTTAATAAGCAGGAAAGAATAATTTTCAGTGAGAATTCTCATATAAGAACATTAAATACCACATTGGGGAATATTAGCTAAAATTCTTTTAATATGTTAGAAATATTCTTGATATGTCTGACTCTTGTACTGACCATGGAAAAACCATGTTTTGCTGAGGGGCGATATGACATAGCTTCCTATTGTTCTCCACTCTGGAGCAGCTTTCAGGTGTCAGTAAACTGACCAAAATAATTGATGTGAGCTCTAGAATGAAGGTCCTCTGTGAGGTTCATAGAGAAAAACTACAATATGATTCTTAAATGAGACTTGTAAGTGTTGACAGTTTTTGAAGAATCAAATACTCTAACCCCAGTGGAGCTCATCCCACTCACCCTGCATTGGGTTTATTGATGTTGTATAAGTTTCCTGGGGAGATGTTAAAGAAAGCCTATTTACCCCAAATAGAAGGGGCACTGACAGACCAAAGAAAGAGATTCTGTCAAGTGAACTTGGTGAACCAATGGGTTCATTGGGATTACTTATGGGAGTATGGGTGCCATCCTTATAGCTGTATCACTGAGAAATTCCATGAAGATATCTCACTACTTATCAGTTGTTTCCCTCTTCTATAGAAATGGGAGGAATCTCAGGGAGAGGGATTTCGTGAGGGTTTCTTCACACTCTACCCTCTCTCCATGAGGGAATGCCAATAGGGCCTTGATCATTATAGGCCCATCTATCAGCTATGTGGTTAAGACTGTGGGCCAAGCTCTTCTGAAGACATCATCATAGCTGTTTTTCTTTAAGACGGTGATTGTCACATCTAGCCCAGAGTGCACAGCCACCCAGTAATCTGCTTAAATGCCTAGATATGCTTTCTCTTGAATCCCTGGTTTTTATATCATAAACAGAGACGAAAGAACAGTGCTCTGACAAATTCTGCTTATAACAATCAATAATTACTTGCTTCTTCTATTAAGCTTTAATATTATTCATATAAATGTGTATATATATGTGTATATATGTGTGTGTGTGGTGTGTGTGTGTATGTATTTTTTTTTTTTTTTTTTTTGCGGTACTGGGGGTTGAACCCAGGGCCTCATGCTTGCATGCTCTGTAAGTGCTGGACCACTGAGCTGCACCCTCAGCCCAATTTTTTACTTTTTGAGATGGGGTCTCGCTAAAGTACGCAGACTGCCTCTGATCTCAAACTTGCGATCCTCCTGCCTCCACCTCCCAAGCTGCTGGGATTACAGGTGTGTGCCACCGCACCCAGCTTATTATTATTCATGTATGTTTTGATTTGAGTTGACCTATAGTCTGGCAGGGGCTGGGATTTAGCTCAGTTGGTAGAGTGCTGTTCTGCAGTCTCTGAGGTCCTGGGTTCGATTCCCAGCACTGCAAAAATGGGAGAAAGATGTAACAATCCACTCCCAAGGCAATCTCGACACAATCAGCCATTGAAAACCCTATAAGGGTGGCTATGAGTAGGACAGGACTTAATGGCATCTAACAACAACAACAGTCTGGTTAGCTTGCCAAGTTATCTTTGAGATCTGAGCTCAGATAATTACATTAGTTGATGTATTGAATTATTTAGTATTTACCATCTGAATGCTCCTGAAATTGGCATATAGAAAATGAAGATTTGGTTCTTGACACAGTTGGTATTGGATTCTTGTTGATTTTGAAGCAACCAATCAACAGATTTGGTTACTTCTTCAATCTCAGGTAGCAGAGGGAAGGATCTTTTGTTTCCATCTATTTTGTTAGGATCCAGTTCAGACTATTGTTGTTGTAAGGTGCTGTCTAGTTGGATAGTGACTCTATGAACAGCAGAATGAAACATTACCCAGTACTATGCTATACACACCATCTTTTTATTTTTGAGCCCTTGTGGCTGTGTTTCTTTTCATTTTTGAGTTGTGCACATCAGCAAAAGGAGATCCCAGGGGCTTTACTCCATTCTCATCATTAAGGTTGACTCTGCTTTGAGGAGTCAACTCTTCTGCAGTCCTTTCTTGAGTGCCTTCCAGCCGGTGAGCCTCATTTTCTGGCATTATACTTGTCAGTACTTCTCAGCTATTCATAGGGTTTCCAATGGCTAATTGTTTTGGGACTACACTGCAGGGTCCTTCTTCCTAATCTTCTTAGTCTGGAAGCTCAGCTGAAACCTGTCCTCTGTGGGTGGTCCTTCTGGTATCTGAAATACCTGTGGCCTAGCTTTCAGCATCACAGCAATACTCAAGCTCCCATAGCCTGACAAACTGACAGACGTGGGGGTCAGACTGTTTAAGTATGTTAAAAGGGACACAGCTTTGGAAATTGTTATACTAAATCAATATGGGCTGGGATTTAGCTTAGTTGGTAGAATGTTACTCTGTGTTCTCTGAGGACCTGGGTTGATTCCCAGCACTGGCAAAATGGGAGAAGGACATGGCAATCCACTCCTGAAGTAATCCCAAAACAGCCATTGAAAACCCTGTGAGGGTCATTATGAGTCAAATCTGACTCAAGGGCACCTAACCACAAACAACAAATCAATTTAGGAATTTACTTTATGAAATTCTCATTCTTTTCTACTCCAAACACTTCCTACATTTTGTGTGTTTCCCAGATCTGGGTAGTAAGAGTACTGTACACTCATGGCCACAGCAAGAGGTGGTGGAGCAGAGTAGCTAAAAGCATATGTTCTGGAGATAGACTCTATGGTACACAGGTAATATTGCAGCTCAAAATTGTTTGACAACCTACTCCATGTTTTCATGGTTCCCTATAATGTGAATTTTACCTTTGTAGGGTAGCATAAAAAAGGGTAGGTTTCCCACTTTTCCATAGCTAGTATATAGTTATGTGGCCTATGTGACACCAATCTGATGCACCAAGGAGGACTTTGACTCAGAAGTGAGATGTGGGAGGAAAACAGTAGATCACAAAGCATCATTTTTCTAGCTCAAGTTAGATGGCAGAAAGCAGCTGCTTGTAGGATCAGCAAGTTCTTGAGTTCTTATTGAGAGTATCCCTAGGCAATACCTCAAAACTGACTGAACAAGCTCAAAGCTCTGGTGATAAGACCCACTCAAGTATTTCCACTGTGACAACTTTCCTAACTCTGGTAAGGCAATCTCATCTTCCTGTGTGCTATCCTTTTACCATGATAATTATTTTCATGATGCTGATAATTTTATGGTAGTTTCTCTGGAGACTTTTTATTCTAGAAGCACACACACACACACACACACACACACACGATATCAACACTGAGAACATTATAGAAGTACTCTGGCACATGATCACCACTGAACCAAATGGAGATGTGTGTTATTATACTGTGTTACACTTGTTTGTGATATGAGTCTCTCCATAGCAGTGACGGGCTGGGATTTAGCTCAGTGGGTAGAGCGCTGCGCTGCAGTCTCTGAGGCCCCGAGTTCAATTCCCAGCACCGCAAAAATGGGAGCAGGGCCTGGCAATCCACTCCCAAGGCAATCCCGAAGCACTTAGCCATTGAAAACCCTATGAGGGTCGCTATGAGTCGGATACCAACTCGACGGCACCTAACAACAACAACAACATAGCAGTGACTGGAAAACTTCATTTGTAGGCCTTGTTAAGAGGTATGTATATTCCTGGGCTCTCCCCACACACATTCTGATTCATTTGGGTGGAGTAGAGTCCAAGATTATGTGTTCTGATAACTTAATTAGAATTCAGATGCATGTGGTTCAGATGCAGAAGGTCCATAGACTGCACTTTTAAAACATGAGAACATACTTAACTCTTTATACATCTTTTATCCTTATTTATCCTCATTCATCAATGTTAGTCTAGTGCCTGGTATGTGGTAAAGTGCTTAATGGCTGAATATGTTCATTGCATAATAAACAATAAAGGACAGTCTATTCAATATAGTGACTTTATATATTCATGCTGCCCAAAAATCTTAGAATGTTTGGAATTGAAGAGAGAAATTTAGTGTGACAATTTTCCGTACAGTGATTTAACAGATTATCGAAGGGTCAACTTGCTGGTTCAGTGGTTTTCCCACTACATACAGGATTCATTTTCCATGAGTGGACAAGCAAGACACTCCCTTCTACTTTTGATTTACATATTTATCAGGTGAAATTTTACCCATATGTCTGACATGTTTATCACTATCCTGAGCCTTAGTGCTTAGGTTCTGGCAGGACTTACCTTGCTACTGCTCCTATATCCCTTCTCTCTGTGACACTATCTCTGGGTGTAAGGAGCTTAAGTTTGAGAGAAATAGCATTTGTGAAATAGTACCTTTTAAGACACAATGATGTACTGATGATGTAAAGATAACTTAATCACAGGGTTCCAGATGAAAGCCAAATTATTTCTCCAGCTTCTGCTCTTTGTCTGCCCAAGTTTGTTTGAGTAGTCAGATACGATAAAAGAGCTAATAGCAGGTGAATGTTGTTTGGCAAGAAAAGAGAAAGGTCAAGAACAAAGATCTATAGCTCAAAGTATCAGGGAAAATATATCCAATCACTTGTCTCTTTTGTATTTTTATCATATTGTAAGAATTATTTGTATATTTATTCTTCTGTTGTCCTTATTGTTGTTTGCAATAGGAATTGAACACAGGGCCTTGTGCATGCTAAGAACATGATTTAGGACTGGACTATGCCTGCAGCCCCTGTCTTTCCTTTCTTTCTTTCTTTCTTTCTTTTTTTTTTTTTTTGCGAGACAGGGTCTTGCTGTGTAACCAAGGAGGCCTCAAACTTGCTCTTTAACCCAGGATAGCCTGAAAGTCATTATCCTCCTTCTTCGGCCTCCAGATGCACCACCACATCGACTTGTCTTTGCATATTCTGAATAAAAACCCTTCATGGAACATGTGTTTTATAAATATTTTTCTTGAAGTCTGTTGCTTCTCTTATTTTTAATGGTTTTTTTTGTAATACAAATATTTTAGATTTTGAGGAGGTCTAATTTTTCTAATTTATTTATTTATTTTTTCAGTACAGGGGTTGAATCCAGGGCCTCATGCTTGCATGCTTTGCAAGTGCTGGACCGCTGAGCTGCATGCCCAGCCCATTATTTTACTTTTTGAGACAGGGTCTTGCTAAATTACTCAGTCTCTGGTCTCAAACTTGTGATCCTCCTGCCTCCGCTTCCCCAGTCTCTGGGATTACAGATGAGTGCCACCACGCCTGGCTCTATCTACATTTCTTTTATGGAATGTGTTTTTGGTATTGTACCTAAAAAGTCTTTGTCTAGTTTAAGTTCTCAAAGTTTTTTCCCATGTTTTCTTCTATTAAGTTGTTATCTTTAAATCTGAGATCTGCCCCATTTTGAGTTAATTTTTATATGTAGTGTGAGGTAAGGATCTAAGTCATCTTCTTGTATGTGAGTATGAAGTTACCCTCACTTGTCTTGTAAATTGACATCAGAATTGAGTTCTTGACTTTGTGATATGGTAGGCACAGAGACATGAAATTGAATAGTGTAATTTCCAGCTTCACATACAGTCTAGGGAGGTATATGTCCACAACTAAGGAGAGTAGAACTCAAGGAACGATGACTTCAAAAATAATGTATTTGAGGAAAACATCAAGGGGATAGGTTTGATGTCTTCAAGAGAAAGACCTATATATGTTAGCCTCATTTAGTATAATGACTTTAACTTCTTTGATCTCTTAACAAAGTAGTTTGTCATCATCTGGTTTGAAATGTATCTTGAAAAATTTGAGATTAATAAAGAGTTCAAATATAGGTTTTTTAATTAAACATTTTTGTTAGAGTACACTGTACATGAGGATAGGTTTCCTCATGACATTTTATATGCATTTATATTTGTTGTTAGGTGCTGTTTAGTTGGTGTCTGATTCATTACAACCCTATGTACAACAGACAAAACAGTATTGTTAGTGCTTCTCTGCTATTCATAAGGTTTTCAATGGCGGATTGATTTTTGGCAGTGGGTTGCCAGTCCTTCTCCCAAGCCTACAGCACCTGGCATTCCCAGGCGGTCTCCCATCCAAGTGCTTACCAGGCTCTACACTGCTTAGCTTCGGACATCTGATGAGATCAGATGCCACAGTGGTACCACTGCAGGCAGCTCTATCTATCTATCCAGATCTCTATCATGTACTTTGCTTATATTCATACCCTATTAATCTCTCTTGTCCCCCCTCACCCTCCCACTTGCACCCTACTTCGTTCTAAATCTCCGTCTTCTACCTTCATGTCTTATATATTTTTAAAAAATCTAAATTCTGCATATGAGAGGAAACATAAAATGCCAAATGTTGATATTTTCCAATGATTTTTAAACATTTGATGTGTTTAGAATGGGGACTGTAGTAAAAACCTACAACTGATTATACCTCAGGTTCTATCTTGAGAACATATCTTCCAAGTGGATATTATTTTATAAAGACTGAAAACTGGTTTAGTGGGTGAATACTGAATTAGGAATTAAGAAACTCAGACTTTGGATTATAAATAATTAGCTCTGTGCTCGTGACACATCACCTAATATCCTAGACCCTTAATTTACTCCTTGTAGGAGGTGAAAGTTCATTTCCAAGATCATTTCCAGATTGATTGTCCTATTTATTCATTTGGCCAACAATTGTTGAGTTTTCACTATGTGCCAGACACTGTGAGGTACTATTAAAAAAAAGTAAGACAAAGATGTCATATGCCTTTACTGAGAGAAATTGAAAAGATAATGTCATATATTCCTTGGGTCTATAAATATCTCTTTTGAGTGAGGATTTAAGTGAGGAGGAAGAAGCAAAAAGGAAAATGCCCCAAAGATCAGCTTATGGAATGTGCCTGCAGGAGAGAATTCATGTGTCAGACATGTGAGTGAAGAATGCAGCCTGTGTAACTTCAGACAACCTTTGGACAGTATTTCCTTACACTGTAGTAAGAGGGTATATTTACTTCAATAAGAGAAGTAGAAGGAAAAGATATATAGCACTTGCAACTATGTAATGAACTTGGCTGACATTGAGTATCCAATTCTCTTTATTCTACTGAAAATCATAATGAATAGTTCTCCTATATAATTTTTTTTCCCAAAGAGCAAACCTACAGTAAAGATATTTTGTTAAGAATAAGAATTTCATTTTAATATATTGCAAGAACATGAATCTGGTCTAAATCAACTTTATTCCCTGCTTGCCAAGACTTAAATCTTTCAGATTCTGAGTCACCTATTTGAATACATTTTCTGAACTTCCTTTTATAGCTCCAGCACCTTCAAGCTTGAACCTAAATAACCTAATAGTCTTTTTAAAATAATATAGAGACAGCAAGCTTAAGACTTTTGAAAGCTTTTGAGAACTGAGGAATTGGCACACCTTTGGCTTGAGTTCCTCCTCCAATTCTGCCCTGTTTATCTCCTTCCACATATACATACATTTTCTCTCCTCAACAACAGACAGTCTGGGGCTGCTGACATGTGAGTGGTGCAACTTCAAACCTGTAAGAAAATTAAGCTTATGTTACATATAAATATTTTATAATCTTTATATGTCAAATGTGCAACTTACGATCAACTGTTGTTTAAGTGTACTTATCTGTGCTTTAGTTATACATTGTATTTTGAAAAGGTCTTGATTTAATCTATTAGGGTGCTTAGTTTCAAGTGACAGAAATCTACTTCAAAATAGGTAAAGCAAAAAGGAAATTTATTGGCTCTTTTAGCAGAGAGTCTAGGTGTCTAGAATGGGCTGTAGTGTAGCTGAATCCAGGGGCTCAATAAGATTCCTAGCTCTCTCATCTTCTGTTACTCAATTTGTCATTCCTCTAGATATTGGCATCACTTTCAGGCATGTTGTCTGCATCTGGTGGTCAAAGATGGTCTCGGGCAGCTCCAGACATACCTGGTCTTTACAAGTTGAGACTAGAAGAGAGACTCTTTGGGATTCATACAGTGAATCTCATCAAGAGACTCTGATTGGTCCAGCTTTGGTCCTATGTTCACCCCTTGCACCAATCTTTGTGAACAGCAGAAGGTACAAAGGTTGACTAGCCCAGGGACTGTACCAGATTCTGAAGCTAAGGGAGAGTCAGATTGTCTGACAAACTCTCTATCTCCTCATGGGGTGAAAGAGGATCAGGCTTCTAGTATATGTTAGGCAAACACAGCAGATGTCCACTACGTTTGATAAGGTATTGTTAAACACTTAAATGAAGGGAGAACTGGCTAACATTTGCCATAAAGATGCAAAGCTGCTATTAAATTATTATGGTATTTATCTCAAATATTATAGTTTTACTTAATTCATTCCAGCTTAATCTTTCTTGTGATTGTGTAATACCTTTCAGAGGACTGACATTCATTTTCTTAATATTAATTTTTGAATTCTACCAAGTTTTATAAATATTCTCATTGTGATTGCTTGCATAAGCTATGCTTCTTTCACAATAAAAAGAGAAGTATACTAGTTGAGTGAGACCATTTAAAACAGAGTTCCTGTTTGATAATTTAAATATATTGATGATATGTACTTGCTTATAACTTAAAAAATGTAATAGAGTTTGTCTCAAAGCCTTGTTGAAGACTAGAGAAAAGGTTTTTTTTTATTAAGTGTTGGTGGGTGTAAAGTAAGAAGTCATTTGCGGTATCTGTTATACAACTATTAAATCTGTTTTGTTTACACATTTATCACCTTACACATTTTACAGAACATTATGAATTAAAGAAGAAAAGAAAAACAAGTAGAAATTTTAATTAACATACAATGAGAACCATATGCAATCATGGGTTATACTCTCATTGATTTTTTCCTTTCTCCTTTTTTCATATGCTTGTATAGTTGCATCCTGTATTTTGTGTTTTTCCTCTCCCTCTTTACCCTTCTGCATTGTTCCTCTTCCCCTTCCTCTCTTTCCCAACTCCTGCTCCCATCCACTGACCACCTCCTCCCTCCTATTAGATCCACTGGTATTTTCCATCCTTAGATAAGTATAATTGTTAACTTTTATATATCTATATGTGTAATTTTTTCCTTGAAGTTAGATTTAGCTCCCATATATGAGTAAGAACAGGTGGTATTTCTCTTTTTACATCTGAGTTAATCCATTTAAAGTGATATTTTCCAGTTCCATCCATTTTGCTGCAAATGACATATTTTCATTCTTCTTTACTGATAAGTAATATTCCATTATGTATATATACCATAGTTTTCAATCCACTCCTCTGTTGATGGACATCTTGGTTGATTCCATACTCTTGCAATTGTGAAAAGTGCTACCTTAAATGTTGGAGTGCATGTGTCCCTGTGGTATGGCGACTTATCTTCCTTTGGGTATATTCCCAGGAGTGGTATAGCTAGATTTTAAGGTAGTTCTATTCTTAGTTTTCTAAGGTACTTCCATATTGATTTCCAAAGTGGCTGAACTAATTTTCAGCCCCACCAGAAGTGTAAAAGTGTTCTTTTTTTCTATATCCTGCCAGCTTTTGTTATTATTTGTTTTGTTAATCTAGGCTATTCCTAGTGGAGTCAGATGGAATCTCAGTGTTGTTTTGATTTGCATTTTCCTAATGGTGGGGGATATTGATCATTTTTCATGTTTACTGGCGCTTCATATTTTTTTGAGAACTGTCCAGTTCCATTGCCCAATTATTTATTGGGTTATTGTTATTTTGGTGTTTGATTTCTGAATTTTTTTGTATCTTCTAGAAATGAGTCCTTTGTCAGATGTGTAGGATGCAGAGATTTTCTCCCATTCTGTGGACTCTCCCTTTGTTAATTATTTCCTTTGTTGTACAGAAGCTTTTTAGTTTTATGCAACCCCGTTTGTCAATTCTTGGTGCAGTTTCCTGGGCAGCTGGAGTCTTGTTAAGGAAATATTTGCCTATGCCTATGTGTTGGAATATGTTCCCTGTCTTTTATTTTAGCAGTTTTCAGGTTTCTGGTTTTATGTTGAGGTTTCTGATCCATTTTGAGTTGACTCATACAGTTTGAGAGATACAGATCTATTTTCATTCTTCTTCATATGAATATCCAATTTTACCAGCACCATTTGTTGAAGAGGCTATCTTTTCTACAATGTAAGTCTTTAGCCCCTTTGTGAAAGATCAGGTAGCTGTAGATATGTGAGTGTATCTCTGAATCTTCAATTTTGTTCCACTGATCTTCATGCCTATTTTTGCGCCAGTACCAAGCTGTTTTTGTCACTATGACTCTGTAATGTAATTTGAAATAAGGTATTGTGATACCTTCTGCATTGTTTTTGCTGCTTAGGATTGTGTGGCTATATGCAGTCTTTTGTGCTTCCATATGAATTTTAGAATTTTTTAAATTTCTGCAAAGTATGTCATTGGGGATTTTGGTGGGGATTACATTGAATCTGCAAATTGCTTTTGGTAGTATAGCCATTTTCACAGCATTAATTCTTCTGATCCATGAACAAGGGAGGTCCTTCCATATTTTAGTATCTTCTGCTATTTCTTCTTTAGTGTTTTGAAGTTTGGATTGTAGAAGTCTTTAGAGTCTTTGGTAAGATTAATTGCTAAATATTTAATATGTTGGTGGCTATTGTGAATGGGACTATTGTTTTGATTTCATTTTCTTCCTATTTATTATGGGTATAAAGGAAGGCTACTGAATTTTGAGTGTTAATTTTGTATCCTGCAACTTTGCTGAAGGAGCTAATTAGATTTAAGAGTTTTAGAGAAGAGTCTAAAGGGATCTCAGTTATAAAATTAAGATAAGGTATATTTCTCTCTTATAGAACATTTTCATGTCTTGAATCTTGACACTGATAAATTTTCAGATAGAGAGAAATTCCAGAGTACATATTGAGGAGAGAATTGCATTTAGGCATTTTAAATAGCAAATCCAAGGACAGTAATTTTGTTTATACTTTTAAGTTATGGTAGTTCCAGCTTTTAACATAGAGCAAGATGATGTGGCATGCATACAGATCAAACCAATATTAACATATAGTTCATCAGAAGTCTTTGCAAATCAAAACCAGCAATGAAATATAAATTGATTTGGGCTTTAGAAACATTTTGGATATTGGTTAGACATGCCATGTTATATATGAGATGACTATTATAGAATGGAAGAAAAGGTGCAATCATATACAAAAGGCTCTTCTCTATTGTTATCATTAAATCTCTTTGTACCCTGTCTAATGTAGATATATTATGTTCAGAATTTTCATGCAATGGTTAATTTTAGCAAAAGCCAATCTTGTTCCCTTAATCTACTGGTCATAACATTAGGAGACTTATGTAAGAGCATAACTTATTCCTAAGAAATACATATAGAAATATTTAGTGGTGGACAACCTACTCTGAAATGGTTTAAAACAACAATAACATGATAATTTATTATATAAATGTTCCATAATTTATTTAACTAGACCTTATATGTGGTACTAGTACTTATATGTGGAGACAGATGAGAAAACTGAATAACTTCAGCTTAGGTGATTAGGTTTTTTTTTCAGGTGGTTTATTTGGCTAGAAATGCTATATCTTCTAAAGTTTTAGACTATATGCTGAAATAAATATATAGACCATTAGAATTAATGATTGAGTTTATAATATACTTGAAATATAACTTCAGAGGACATATAGTAAGATACTGGCTAGAGTCTTTACCAGATCTGGAAAGAACTTCTGTACAAGGGAAATGTGGTTTACCTAAAGCTTATAACTATGATTACTTAAAAACTCTTCAATAGGGCTTTGGTATATAAATACCAAGATTTTGGTATATATAGAAAGTAGGGATGAAGATGCTAGAGGAGCAGGCACCAGTACAAAGTGACACACTGAGTGCCTGGCATGGTGAATGAAGAGATGCTTATAAAGCAAGTCTTTTCATTTCAGCCCTGTAGGATTAAGGAGAAAATGCAGGAAACTTCTATACATACCATGTCACATATGATAAGTAATAGAATGGCATGTTGTTGTTGTTGTTGTTAGGTGTCGTCGCGTCGGTGTCCGACTCATAGCGACCCTCTGTACAACAGGGGAAACACTATTGTCAGTGCTTCTCTGCTGTTCATAGGGTTTTCAATGGCACATTGATTTTTGGGAGGGAGTTGCCAGGTCCTTCTCCCAAGCCTACAGCTTCTGGTGTTCCCAGGCGGTCTCCCATCCAGGTACTAACCAGGCCAGACCGTGCTTAGCTTCTGAGATCTGATGGGATTGGATGCCACAGGGCTACAGCTGCAGGCATGGAATGGCATAGGGCATCTTAATGAAAATATTGGAGATAGAAGATAATAGAGCAATGCCACCAGAATGCTAAGAGAAAATGGTTTTCAATCTAGCATTCTGTACTCAGCCAAGCAATCATCTGTGAAGGTACAATAATGCAAGTTTTAGATAAAGAAAGATAAAAGAAAACCATCTCCCTCGACTCTTAGGGAAGCTACTGAGACATGTAGTCCAACAAATTGAAAGTGCAGTGCAAGAAAGACAAATCCCTGAGGCCTAAGAGACAGGGGATATAATAGAGGGATTGATGGAGGTCATCTCAGCTAGGCATAAGGTGTAGAGCTCCATAAATGGCAGGCTAGAGCAAGTGATTGGAAGTTCCAGAATGGAAATAGGGGAAGAGAAAAATTAGAACAATTGTTTGATAATTGCTCAGAAAGTAATGTTGATAGGTGTGTGGTAGATCTGACAGTGGATTTGGAAACAACTGTTAGAATATTTTTTATTATAAATTAAGAAATTTTAGTATGTTATTTAGAAATAGTTCAAATAACTAGAAGAAACACCTATACAGATGAAATGGATTATCATTGGAAGAATGCAGTACAGACTGATGAATTTGATTACCAGCTTTTTGGTACCATTGGATTATATTATCAAGTATATCAGTTATATTTACTAAAAATAAAAAAAAATGAAAATTAAAGCAGATCCACCTAAGATAAGCCATATAAGTTATTAATAACAGGGTAAATTGGAGGTGGGTTGTATGAGAACTCCTTTCACAATTTTGCCATAAATCTTACACTGTTATAAAAAATAAAAATGTTTTAAAAGTTCATTAGAGAAATAAAAATGAAATTGCATAATACATAGTAAATACTACACTAAATATAGTACAATAAATGTAATGACCATCAAAACATATATCATTGTTAATAAATACTGTCTACATAAAACCTTATGTTAAGAACTATGTGATATTTCTAATGTCAGTTTATTCTTTTTCACAGAAACTTTTTAAAAAAAAATAATGAACATCTATGTTTAAGTGGTTGTTAGATATAATTTTTCACTAGTGGATTAATATCCTCCATGTGTCTGTCAGCTTGTCATGTTGTGGGGTCTTGCATGTTGCTGTGATGCTGAAAGCCATGCCACAGGTATTTCAGATACCAGCAAGGTCACCCATGGTGGACAAGTTTCAGGTGAGTTTCCAGACTAGAACAGACTAGGGAGAAGGACCTGGCAGCCCACTCCCAAAACAATTAGCCATTGAAAACCCTATAAACCTTGACAAGAGAAGTCTTGTCAAGTATAATACCAGAAAATGAGCTCCCCAGGGTGGAAGGCATTCAAGAAATGGTGAGGGAAGAGTTGCCTCTTCAAAGTAGAGTCAACCTTAATAATGAGAATGGAGTAAAGCCTCTGGGACCTCCTTTTGCTGATGTGGCATGACTCAAAATGAGAGGAAACATAGTGCCTGCAACAATGGGCTCAAACATAAAAAATCATGTGTATGGCACAGTGTTGGTAGTGTTTCATTCTGCTGTTCATGGGTTCACTATGAGTTGGATCTAACTGATGACCCCTAACAACAACAACAGTGATTAATATAGTTTTAGATTGTGACTAATCATTTCCCCTTCACTCCTATTTAAGCATATTAAGTCATGTTAGAAGTTTTACAGGATGAATTAGGGAAGTCAATTGGCATATACCCCTTGGCCACATTTGCAAATTGCTCTACTCTTTCTTGTAGAACATTATTGCATTCTTGTTCTTCTCCATCAGTTTTGGTAGATAGTAGTCCAGTTTCATAGGTATTAAATGATTTATCTGCTGATGTAGTGATAGAATGGGGATTAGAAATTAAGACATCTGATGCCAGGGACAAGAGTATAACTTTGTCTTCTGGTTTCAAAGAAAGTGATGTCTTCTGTTACTGTCATCAGAATGGATACCAAACTTGAAAACTCAAGGACAGTGACATTGGCCTTGAACCAAAATCATAGAGAACATACACTGGATTGGGTTGTCTAGCATGTTTTGAAGCAGGTTAATTTATTTCATTATCACTTTCCATACTTTTAAATACCTTTTTATAGTTTAAGAACTAGACATTTCAGGAAACTCTTTTCATACTGTTTTCATATGGTAGATCCAGCAAATGGAAATGACAGTCCTGCAATAGCTAAATATCTAGGCTTTAAAAACATATTTTAAAAGCCTTAATTGGCATAATAATCTATAATTTTCTTTTCTTTTTTGGCATCACCCATTTTATATCTGGTACTTCCAGTTTCCCTCAATCACATAATTATCAGATATTCTTGTGGATTTTAAAAGGTGGTTTTAATGTCACATTCTTTAATTGATTGGCCAGTTTGCTTCCATTAAGTGTAATCTCTTGTGTTTGAACTTCCTGTTGATGGGGGACAGTTTAATTCAGTAGTACCCTTTGAGGCTTTATTCCTTATTTGTTGACTTTAATATTAGTTTCTGGTTGAAGGGAGAAATCTTGGAGGTGGTACAGATTTTATTCTCATTGTATGTGCAGTTCAAGCTTCCCTAAGAATTATGCTGAGGTTTAACTCAGTTGGTAGAGTGCTGCTCCACACTCTCTGAGGACCCAGTTTCCATCCCTAGCACTGCAAAAGTGGGAGAAGAGCATGGCAGCCCACTCCTGAAACAATCAGCTATTAAAATCCCTATGAGGGTCTCTATGAGTCAGACTTGACTCTATGGTACCTAACAACAACAACAACAAAGAATCATGTTATTTTTGGGTTCAAACCAGATTGACCATCTTTGATTTTAGTAATTTTCACTGTGTAACTAATAACTAAATAAACATAATTCCTTTTGGCCTTCTCTTGACTTTTGAGCTCAGTTATAGCTTTTTTTCAGGTAAAAATTAAATGTTTCTTGGGCACCCGTGGCACATGCGTCTATTCCTAGCAACTCAGGAGGAGGGGCAGGAAGATTACAAGTTTGAGGATAGAGACAGCTTGCCTGACTTGGCAAGACCCTGTCTCAAAGTAAAAAAGGAAAAGGAGTTGGTGGTGCAGCTCAGTGGAAGAACATTTTCTTACCATCTGCAAGGCTTTGGGTTCAACTCTCCAGTACAAAAAAGAAAGAAAGAAAGAAAAAGAGAGAGAGAGAGAGAGAGAGAGAGAGAGAGAGAGAGAGAGAGAGAGAGAGAGAGAGACTGAATGTATACATTGAAGCCCTAATCCTCAATGTGATGTTATTTGGAGGTGAGGCCATTGGTGGGGAATTAGGTTTAAATAAGGTTATAAACGTAGGTCCTCAAAATGGGACTAGTGCCCTTATAAGAAGAGGAAGGAAGACACAAAAGAGCTTGCTGTCTCTCTCCTCATGCATACAATAGGGAGAAAAGGTCACGTGAGCACAAAGTGAGAAAAGGGCTGTCTGCAAGCCAAGGAGATGGTCTTCACCAAGAATCAAGTCTGCTGGCATCTTGATGTTAGACTTTCCAGCCTTCAGAACTATAAGAAATAAATATCTATTGGTTAATCCACCTAGTTCATGGTATTTTGTTATAGCAGCCTGAGCTGATTAAGACACAGGCCTGCTCCGAATTTTCCAGTTTGGGGATTCAGTATAAATGGAACGGGGCAATTATTAAATATAAAGATTGAGTGATCAATATATAATGAAATGCATATACGGAAATGTCATAGTGAAACCCATGTCATAATGAAACCTGTTAAGTTGTACAGTAAAAAGTTCCAGTAAAAAAACAAATATAAATATTGAACATATGGAGGTGATATTCTCCTACTGCCTTTGGACCTAACAATGTTCATTCATTTTTCTTAGTATCATGCTCTAAAAGAAAATAAAAAATCATTTGGGAGGTAATATCTTTGTGTTCATAATCTCTCTTAGTTATTCTGTCATTCAGTCAAGCACAGAATTTAATTTTTGTCAACAACCTAGTTAAGTGCTTATGTGTTTGTCATATTTTCTTTTCTCTAACGTTAATTCCCCCCTATAATCTAGTTACAATAACCTGCTTTACTTGGAAAGTCACCTTTCCCTTTTCTCACTCCCTAGTGCAAATGTTTGAAGGGAGGCTTATGTCATACATGAGTCCAAGGGTGAGTACATTTTTCTTTTTCTTTAGTAATTTTTTAGTGTACAACTTAATGGGTTTCATTATGACATTTCCATACATGCATATCATTGTACATTGTTCATGTTCAGCTCTCCCATTATGCTCTCGCTACCATTATGCTCTCCACAAATGATCCCCCTTCTACTTGCATGTGATGTATTGTGTGTGTGTGTGTGTGTGTGTGTGTGTGTGTGTGTGTGTGTGTGTGTATTTCCAGATTTTGCCCTAAGGAAAAAACATGAGATATTTCTCTTCCTTTCCCCCAGTACCCTTTCTTATTGCCTCTTCCCCCTTCTCTTTAGTCTCCTTTCTCTCCTTACATAGGCTCCTTCTTTCATGACCTATATATTTTAACACTGAATATATATTGAACTCTAATATTGACATATGAGAGAAAATATGTAATATTTGTCATTCTGGGTCTGGCTTATCTTATTTAAAATTATGATCTCTCTAGTTCCATCCATTTTTCAGCAATTGCCATAATTTTGTACTTTTTTATGGAAGAATAAAATGCAATGGCATATATATATGTGTGTGTGTGTATGTGTATATATATATGTATATGTGTATACATGTGTCACTATCAGCTGGACTTGACTTGATGGCACCTAACAACAACATATATGTATGTGTGTATATATATGTATATACATATATGTGTGTGTATATATACGCACATATGTATATATATGTATATATGTGTATATATATGAATATACACACATATATATATATTTATACGCTGGGGTTCAGCACAGTTTGTGGAGTGCTGCTTTGCACTCTCTGAGGCCCCTAGTTTGATCCCCAATACCACTAAAGCAGGACAAGGACCTGGCAACCCACTTTTGAAACAATCCCCAGACAATCAGTCATTAAAAACCCTATGAATAGCAGAAAGGTACTGGCACAGTGCTGGCATGGCACAGTGTCAGGGAATGTTTCGTTCTGTTGTACATAGGGTGTCCATGAGTCAGACTCAACTCAACAGTACCTATCAACAACAACAACAAACTATCCACTCATCTGCTGATGGACACCTTGGCTATTGGGAATAGTACTGCAGCAAACATGAGTGAGCAGATATCTGTAAGGTATGTTGACTTATATTCCTTAGGACATAGACCCACAAGTGGTAAGCTGGGTAATATAGTAGCTCTATTTTAGTTTTTTGAGGAACCTCCATGCTGATTTCCATAGTGACTCCATCAACCTACATTCCCATCAGCAGTGTACTAGGGTTCCTTTCTCCCTACAGCCTCACAAATATTTGTTGCTTGTTTTGTTTATAGTAGCAATTCATACTGGGGTAAGATAGTATCTCAATGTAGTTTTGATTTGCATTTCCCTGATGGGTAAGGATGTTGAACATTGTTTCATATGATTGATGGCAATTTGTATTTCTTTTCTGAGAACTCTCTGTTCAGTTCATTGGCCCATTTTTGATTGTATATCATCTTTTTTGGTGTTTAATTTTTTGAGTCTTTATATGTTGTAGTTATTAAACCCCTGTCTGATATATAGCTGACAAAGATTTTCTCACATTCTATAGGCTGTCTCTTCACTCTGATAATTGTGTCCTTTGCTGTGTACAAGCTTTTTAGTTTCATGCAATCCCATTTGACAATTCTTGCTATTGTTTCTTATGCTATTTAGGTTGTTTTCAGAAAGTCCTTGCCTATACCTATGTCTTGAGGTGTTTTATTCTAGCAGTTTCAAAGTGGTAGGTCATATATTAAGGTCTTTAATCCATTTTGAACTGACTTTTGTTTAAGGTTGGAGAGAGGGATCTAGTTTCAATCTTATACATGAGGATATACAGTTCTCCCAGCACTATTTTGTTCAAGAGGCTATCTTTCCTCCAAATTATATTTTTGGCACCTTTTTCCAATATCACATAACTATAGCTATATGAGTTTATTTCTGGATCCTCTATTGTATTCCACTGATCTACATGTCTGTTTTTGTGCCAGTGCCATGTTGTTTTTGTTACTATAACTCTGTAATATTCGAAATCAGGTATTGTGATGGACCCTGAATTGCTCTTTTTACTCAGGATCACTTTAGCAATTTGGGGTATTTTGTGCTTCGATATGAATTTTAGGATTTTTTTTCTATTTCTATGAAGAATGTCATTGGTATTTTGATGAAGATCACATTAAAACTGTAGATGGCTTTCAATAATGTAGACATTTTCAGAATACTAATTCTTCTGATCCATGAGCATGGGAGGTCTTTCCATTTTCTACTGTCTTCAATTTCTTCAGTGCTTTAAAGCTTTCATTATAGAGGTCTTTTATCTCCTTGTTCAGGTATATTCCTAGATAGTTTATTCTTTCTGTAGCTAATGTGAATGAAATTAATTTCCTGATTTCTTCCTAGCCTGGTCATTATTGGTATATAGAAAAGCTACTGTTTTTTGTATGTTGATTTGTAACCAGCTAGTTGCTTGAAAAGATTTATGAGCTCCAAGAGTTTTCTGGGGCTGAGGTTTAGCTCAGTTGGTAGAGTGCTCCTCTGTGCTCTCTGAGGTCCTGGGATCACCAGCACCACAGAAAATGGGAGAAGGACCTGGCAGCCCACTCCCGAAACAATCCTGAAAATAATCAGCCATTGAAAACCCTAAGCACTGACATAGTGCTAGGAATGGTACAGTGTCAGGTAGTGTTTCATTCTGTTGTACATAAGGTCACTATAAGTCAGCTCCAACTTGAGAGCACCAAACAACAAAACAACAAGATTTTTTTGGTGGAGTTTTTAGGGACTTTTAAGTATAATATCATATTATCTGCAAATAGAGATAATATGAGTTCTTTCCTACTTGGATTCCTTTTTATTTATGTCTTTTGCCTTATTGTTGTGGCTAAGAGTTCAATTAGTATATCAAATGGCAGTGGTTCAAGTAAACACCCTTGTCTCACTCCTGATATTAGTGGAAATACTGCCATTTTTTCCCCATTTAGTATGATGTTAGCTGTAGGTTTTTCATATATTGCCTTTATTATGTTGAGATATGTTCCTTCAATTCCTGTTTTCTTCAGGGCTTTTTATCATAAAAGGATGTTGAACTTTGTCAAAGACCTATTCTTCATCTAGTGAGATGTTCATGTGATTTCTGTCACTGACCCTATTTATGTGCTGTATTATATTTATTGTCTTGCATACATTGAACCTCCCTTGCATCCCTGGAATGAAACCATCTTGATCATAATGTACGATCTTTTTAGTATGTTGTTGAGATCAATTTGCAAGTATTTTGTTAAGGATTTTTTGCATCTATGTTCTTCAGGGAAACTGGTTTATAGTTTTCCTTTTTTGTTATGTCCTTATCTGGTTTGGGGCTGGGATTTAGCGCAGTTGGTAGAGCGCTGCGCTGCAGTCTCTGAGGTCCCCAGTTCAATTCCCAGCACTGCAAAAATGGGAGAAGGGCCTGGCAATCCCCTCCCAAGGCAATTGCAAAACAGTCAGCCATTGAAAACCCTATGAGGGTCGCTATGAGTCGGACACGACTCGACAGCACCTAACAACAACAACAACAATATCTGGCTTGGGTATTAGGGTAATACTGGCTTCATAGAATGAGTTTGGCAGTGTTCCTTCCATTTTTATTTTATGAAGTGTTTTAGGAGCATTGGTGTTAATTCTTTTAGAATCCACTTAGTCCTGGGCTTTTCTTTCTTGGAAGATTCTTTATTACTGCTTCTGTCTTACTGCTCATTATAGGTCTCTTTAAGTTGTTTATATTGTCTTGATTTAATTTTAGTAGTTCATATGTGTCTAGGAATTTATCCATCTAATCTAAATTTTCCAGTTTTTTATAATATATTTTCAAATTATTCCCTAATGATTCTCAGGATTTCATTGATATCTATTGTAAGGTCCATTTTTCATCTCAAATTTTATCAACTTCAGTCTTCTCTCTCTTTGTTTTGGTTAGTTTGGCTAAGGGTTTGTTCATCTTGTTTATCTTTTCCAAGAACCAGCTATTTGTTTCACCAATTCTTTTTATTGCTCTTTTAGTTCCATTACATTAAGTTCTGCTCTGATCTTTATTATTTCTTTCCATTTACCGATTTTGAGTTTTACTTGTTCTTGCTTTTCTAAGACATTCAGGTGCATCATTAAGTTATTTGAGTCCTCTCTAATTTTTTTAATGGAGGCACTCATAGCTATAAGCTTCCCTTTTGTCCTTTTTTTGGCTTCCACTTGCTTGGTATATCAATTTCCATCCTTTCACTTTCTGTCTGTGAATATCCTTGCCAATAAGATGTGTTTTTTGTAGACAACAAATTGTTGGATGTTATTTTTTAATCCAATATACTAGAGTATGTTTTTCAATTGGAGAGGTAAGACCATTTATATTTAGGAATATTATTGAGAGGAGTTATTGCTGATTCTTTTTATTGTGTTGAGAGTTTTCTAGTTTGGTTCAGATACAATTTGTTCTTTTTTTTTTCTCCCTGTTTTGGAGTTTGCTTTTTTTTTTTTTTTTTTTTTGAGTTAGACATAGCTGATTCTTTCCTAGTTCTTATTAGTTCATCTGTTCTTCTGCTAACTTTGTTCTTCTAGGTTTTTGGCTATTTTATGTCCTTTGTATTTCCATATAAATGAAACATTGTGAATTTCCCCAAATTAAAAAGAATTAAGTAAGAATTGCATAATGTATCCAGCAAGTGTTTTAATAAACTGTTAGTTGTTTTTAATGCCATTGGCATAATTTCTGGTTAAAAAATACTTGCATGGAAAAACAAGTATTGAATTATGCTAAGTCTTTAGAAATATGTCTTCAGGATAAGACACAAATCACCATTTATCTATGCAAATCTAGAATGTATTAATACTAATATTAATATTAACATTATATAATAGACTACTGCTTGCAGCTGGGCCACTGTGGCATCTAATCCCATGAGATCTCAGAAGCTAAGCAGGGTCGGCCTGGTTAGTATTTGGATGGGGGACTGCCTGGGAATAACAGGTGCTGTAGGCTTGGGAGAAGGGCCTGGCAACCCACTCCCCAAAAAACAACCAGCTATTGAAAATCCTATGAATAGCAGAGAAGCACTGGTAATAGTGTTTCATCTGTTGTGCATAGGGTTTCTGTGAGTCAGACACTGAATTGACGGCACCTAACAACAACAACAAAGTAGTAATTTGAGGGAAAGGACCAAGTGTCTGATATAGGAGAGAGAATTGCTTTTTTGTACATCATTAAAATCTTTTCAATTAAAAAATCTATTGTAACATTTCAAAATAAAAATATAATTTATGCTGCTGCTATTCATGCATGTTTGAGATCTATTTCTGAAGCAGTATTCCTCTATGCACATGAAATATGTCCTGACTTATAACTATGAGTGCTGCTTGCAGTTAATTCCACTGTAGTTCCTCCTCATTTCCCAGCTCTGTACTTTTAGGAAAATTATTGACCAATCCCTGGCATTATACATCTTAACAAACTCTTATGATGTATCTCCTAAATTTCTTTTTTTTTTTATGGCAGGTCTTTACCCTAAAAAATAATTATGTTTTAGGGGTTATAGCTCTTATTTGGTGCTCCCCCTTGTTTCTCAAATTAACTTAGTTTCTTGTTTGTTCTAGTTTAATTTATTCAGGCCTAGGTTGCCTCATCTGTAAAAGGCATTGAGTAAAGTCCCTTCTGGTCCTATGAATTTGTAAGTTTGTGTTTCATTCATTTCATTCCATTCCATTCATGATCCTTATAGGCAATGATGATATAAGTCTTCAAAACAAGATGTGACATTCATAGAATGCTCAATCTTTAGAAAAATTATGTCTATTCTTTGCTACTTTTAGACCTGTGATTCACAGTTCTAATTTTAGAATATTTCCGGATATCTGCAGTGAACTACAGCTGTGGTGAATTGAATCATGGGCCCCTCCTTTCTTCCATGTGTTTGCCATGGCTTTGTTGTGGGCAGAGTGTACTTCCTTAACCTCTGACTTGCTTTGCCTAATGTCATATGGGAAGCAATTGTGTCATGTTTCAGCCTAGGACTTAAGAGGCCTAGCATGCTTCCCCTAGCCATCATGTGCTTGTTTCTGCTGATCCAAGGAGATTGTGAGACACAGGGAGTAGACCTACGCGTCTGAGTGAGAATCAGAGTCACCCTAGGCACTGAAGACTGAAACCACGCCTCTTACTTGAGCCCAGCTTGAATCAGCTGAGTTTCAGCTGACCTGTAGATCTATGAGAATAAATAATGATTATGTTTTGGTGTGGGCTGAGACAGCATTTTTGTGACAACTGACGCAATAGGCATCATTTAATTACTTCCATTAAAATATATTTTTTAAAGTAGGAAACACCTTTACTTGTTTCAAAAATAAAAAAATATAAAAAGGTATACAGTGAAATGTTTTACTCCAAGCCCTTTTCTCCAATCACCATCCAGTGTCTCCATCCAGTGGTTCCATCCAGTGTCTGACCATCACAAGTTGATTACTTGTTGGTTTCTTTTGCATCTTTCTAAAATTTCTTTATGTAGATGCAAACAGACATGAATGAAAAATGCCATATATGTGTATAGACATTATATATAGTGAATATATAACTCCCACCCTTACCCCTTTACATGCTGCTTTATACTTTGATTTATTTATTTAACATATCTTGGATATATTTACACATCAGTATATAGAAAGCATTCTTATTCTTATTTATAGCTGCATAGTATTCAATTATATATCATTATTAAAGAGAATACAATTCCCTGTTGATGGTCACATGATTTGTTTTCCGGTTTGGTGCAATGCCATATATATACAGATTTATATATGAGAATATCTGCAGGATAAGTTCCTGGGTGGAGGAGATATATACAGATATAATTTTGGCAGTTATTGTCAAATTGTTCTTCAAAAGAAATAAATCTCATTTAGTTTTGAGGAGGTATTGTAAATATCTAGTAGCCTTTTCCTTTAACCTGAAGCAGGAATGTAATATTTCATACATGAAGCAATCCAACTGATTTTCTAGGACATGAAATGATCTTCAGAGAGGTGATACCTATATTCCAGGGATTTCCCAGCACTTTACCAATATCAGCTTTTTAAATTCTCACAGCACCTGAGAAGTAGATATTGATACTACCCTTATCTTAAAGATAGATTTTCACAGAGGGAAGATAAATCACTTGCCTAAGTCCATTCTGCTAGAAGCAATGGAGCTAGAATTCTATTATGTGGACTTATTCCCAGGTTAAGGCAGATAAACCATGACTTCTCTTAAATTACTTTTAAAATAAAGGTACAAATAAAATAATATTAGTATAATATCCTAAAATATTTTCTCTAACATGTCTGGGGTTGATAATGGATTTCATAAAAAGCAATTCATGAACTATATAATTCATGAATTATATAGAGATGCTATATGAATATACCCGTAGAGTACATCTTAGAATTTCCACCTATAAAACTGAAGACAAGATATATGAGAAATCATTGTGGACTGGACTCACTTTGAAAATTCTGTAATAATAATTGTTGGTTGAACTTTTCAAAACCTTTTTCTTCTTTCTTTCTCTCCCTCTTTCTCTCTCTCTCTTTCTTTCTTTCTTTCTTTCTTTCTTTCTTTCTTTCTTTCTTTCTTTTTCTTTCTTTTTTCAGTACTGAGGGGTTGAACCCAATGCCTAAGACATGCTAAGCAGTGCCTCACCACTGAGCTGCAACACCATCCCCTTTAATATTTTTATTGTTGTTGTTTTGAGGCAGATTCTCACTAAGTTATGTGGGCTGCCTATGTCCTCAAACTTACAATGTTCCTGCAAGTTCCTGTTTCACCAGTTGCTGGGATTAGAGAATGTGTTTTCTAAAATGTGTGTGTGTTCATGATTTGCTAGTGGCTAACTCATGTTTGGCACAATTAAAAAATACCTCCTATATATTCATTTAATTCTTTTATCATAAGCCTGGAGATGTTGCTCAGGGTTAGACGGCCAGGATAAGCATGCATGAGGCCCTGGGTTCAGCCCCTAGCAATAAGAAAAATTCTCATATCACTCCTATGAATTGTAACTAATATACTGACTAAAAGCTCAGGAAAAGATGCTGATCTTCCCAACACTACCTAGACAATGGATGATGATGGTAATGATAAGTGATGTTTACGGAGAATTTTCTATGTGTCAAGCATATTGGTAGGACATTTTGCATGTATTATGTTAGCTAATCTTCACTATGATACTCTAAGGTGATTACTTTTACTGTCTTCATTTTACAGATAAGAAAATAAAGATTTAAAGAAATTTAGAAATGTTGTCATGGCCATATAGGTAGGAAATGGCAGTTTTGAGTACTTTATCCAGAGTTTTGCTATGGTCAGTTTGATGTGTCAATTTGTTTCTTATCTCGTTTCTTATCTCCACTGTGGTATTCAGTCAAACATAAGTCTAGGTATTGATTGGAAGGTGTTTTTTTTATAAGTGATTAAGGTCCATCATCTATTGACTTTAAATCAGAGAGATTATCCAAGATCATCTGCATGGGCCTGACTCAATCAATTGAAAGGCCCTAAGAAAAGGGCTGGGGCTGGGATTTGGCTCAATTGGTAGAGCGCTGTGCTGCAGTCTCTGAGGTCCTGAGTTCAATTCCCAGCACCGCAAAAATGGGAGAAGGGCCTGGCAATCCACTCCCAAGGCAATCCCGAAACAGTCAGCCATTGAAAACCCTATGAGGGTCGCTATGAGTTGGATACCGACTCAACGGCACCTAACAACAACAACAAGAAAAGGGCTGAGGCTTTCCTGAGGAAGAAATTCTGAATAGGGACTGTAGGCTTAGCTGCTGGAGAGTTCCAGCTTGCCCTTCCTGGTGGCCTGTTGTGGAATTTCACATTGGCCTAGTCAGCCCTGCAATTGTGTAAGCCAATACTTTGTAATAAGACTCTTAATGCTGAATTTTTGTTGTGGCTGTTGTTTTGTTTTGTTTTTGTTTTTTGTGTCACAGTCTCAATATGTAGCCTTGGCTGGCCTTGAGCTTGCAATCCTCCTGTCTCTGCCTCTGCCTCCCCAGCCAGCGCTGCGATTACAGACAGGCAGGCACCACCACACCACTTTACAGCATCTCTTAATGTAGATCTCCCATTGGTTCTGTTCTTATGGTTGTAACCTGATACAGTTATTTAAGTTCAAAGCTCAAGCACTAACCAGAATACTATACTCGTTCTTTGAATATAGTACATTAGGAATTTGAATCCATCTCCAGAGCTCTGTGCATATGGCTTTGAGTCACACCTTGTACTTATCATATATAATATATAATCCTTTATCCTGTATCTTATAATGCTAGCTTTTGATATTTTGTGCACTCCAACATGATAAACATCTTGAAGGTAGACACCAGGTTCTGTTTATCTCATTTTCCCTATACCATATCATGAACACTGAAATAGCCTTATTGTCAAAATTACTGCCACACCAGTACATAGATAGTAATTTGTGATGTATTTTCTTGGTATTTTGCTTTCATACTCCTTCAAACGTGGGAGCTATCATTTTTTCTTTTCTTTTTTTCTTTCCTTTTCTTCTTCCTCCCTTTCTTTCTTCCTTCCTTTCTTTCCCTCTCTCTTACCCTTCTTTCTCTCCTTCCCTCCTTTTTTCTTTTTCCCTATTTCTTCTCTCTTTTTCTTTCTTATTTATTTCCTTCCTTCTTTCTTCCCTTCCTTCTTTCCTTCCTTCCTTCTTTCATTTCTTCCTTTCTCCCAGGCTGGCCCAAACTCATAATCCTCCTGTCTCAGCTTCCTTCACACCTGGCTTATTTTTTTTCTAATTTTTCTTTCAACTTTCTATTTTAATTCTTACTATATAGGATTTTAAGAACTTAGAACTATAATGTTTAATTTTTCTGTCCCCTACCTTATAATGTTCAATATTGCTGTCTCCTGTCTTACAATGACCAGAGACTATATATAAAATTTTAGTGAGAGAAGAGGTGGTAGACTCTTAGTGACAGGTGGTGACTTGGTTAGCTGTTTTAATGTACTACTGTCTTTCTAGGGCTGGACCTCTGGCAAATATTGATGAGTAAAATCCAAAAATTTTCAATTCCCTAATGGGTACACTTGGAATGAGAGGAGCACATGACTTTCTATAAATAAACCATAATTCCAAAGTGAAAATGTTATCAAAGTGCAGATCCTACCATTTGATTAAATGGCAGCTCCCACAAGACAACAATTTTTTTTGTTTGTCTCTATTCGTACTTCATTTCTTAAAATCTTTTTAGAAAACGTTTTCTAATCTCACATCAATTAGGCTCAAAGTAAATTGTCTGCTAAGAAGATAACAGGTCTTCCTTACATTGTCTTTAATTTAGTAGGCCCATTTTCAATTTTAATAAGTGCCAGTTAAACTTTCATTTCTCATAAGTCTTTTAGAGTTCTCAGAGATGTGGCTGATATTAAAAATCAAATATCAGTTGGCATTAATATAACCCTTGACATTAATATCATGAGTCAGTGAGTATGTGTTGTGGGGCCCCAGAAAAGGATTTATGTATTGATTACAGTTTTAAAGACTAAGAAATCTAGATATAAAGCTATGCATAGTGGCACATGGCTGTAATCCTAGCTATTTGAAAGGCTAAGATAGGAAGATCAAAAGTTCAAGGACTTCCTGGGCTACATAGTGAGTTTAAGACCAGTTGGGCAAATTAGTGAGACTGTGCTTCAAAACTAAAAAGTAATTTTTTTTTAAAAAAGGTTAGGAATATAGCTCAGTAATAGAGTGGTACCATGCTTGCCTAGCAGGCACAAGGCCCTAGCTTCACTCTCCAGTATGGGACGTGGGGAGCCTAGGTAGAAAATTAGTGGGCTCCTCATTAGCATTTATATCACTTATAATCTGAATTAAGACTAGAATTTTAATTTGTGCATATGGTTAGGGATTAAGGAACTAATTTTATCTTTAAAAATGGATCAGAACTATATGAGCTGATTTATAAACTGTGGAATGTATCTCATTTTCCCAAGGTTATAAAAATGTATATTAAAGTTTATATAAGGTACATTCATTTTATGTAAAAAGTAAAGCTGCAAATATCTTTTATTGAAAAATCCAGAAACTGGTACAAAAGTTCAGTTAGTAACTTAAGTTTATTCCAGGTTATTTAACTACCAGTACTGATGGCATTGAATTGTTCACCTTACCTTGTGAAAAAGTAGGTATCTATGTTCTTAATCCCTTTGCTAATCTTTTTTCTTCTGTAAGAACATTTAAGGAAGTATATCCCTACATTGGAGCTATTCAGAACATATGTAAATAACCAAAACTTATTTGCAAAACTGAAAAGTATAAAGTTGAAGATGTTCATATTTACCCAATATTGGCTACCAAGGAAAATGTACACAAAAACTATTTTGAAATCTAAACTAGTAAGGTGGAGTGCAAACTATCAAAAGAACAAATCTCATTTGTTTACTCCCAAGCACAAATTACTGTCTAGGTAGATTTGTGTAGATTAGGCATAGACATTGTAGCAGAGATATCAACAATTATTAGTGTTGATCCAAGGTTATAGTTGTTGTTGTTAGGTTCCATCGAGTTGGTGTCCAACTCATAGCCACCCTATGTACAATAGAAGAAACACTATTGTCTGTGCTTCTCTGCTATTCATAGGGTTTTCAGTGGCTAATTGCTTTTTTTTGGAGTGCGTGTGTGTGTGAGTTGTTGGGTCCTTCTCCCAAGCCTGGTATTTCCAGGTGAACTCCCATTCAAGTACTAACCAGGTCCGATCCTGCTTAGCTTCCAAGATCTGATGGGATCAGACACCACAGTGGTACAGCTACAGACCCAAGGTTATAGAGTACTTCATTAGTATGATAGTTAAATTATTTTTATAAAGGGATTCTGTTTGTCTTATCCTTAGACAATGCAAAATGGGCATGATCCTCAAAAAATAAATTAAAATAATTGTTCTGCATTGCTCTCATTGGCAGTAAATGTATCTGCTAGCCCTATGACTGTACAAAGGCAAAATTTCCTTGAAGGTTTTTAGCTTCCCCAACATTTCCATCATTTTGCAAGACCATAAAAGAACATTTTTCAAGAAGTTGAAATGTTCTAAAAAGTGTAGCTCAGTCTTGTCTCTCTGTCACTCTCCATAGTACATAAAATGTGGATGCCTCTGTAGTCCTTATTCTATCCTCTTTGCTATTAGGATATCTGAATTTCTAGTTATGTGACTTGTGGTAGTCTTTTGGATTATTTTCAATATTTTGGATTCTGGTGTTTGGGCAAATGGTAGGTTTGTACTTCTTGGAGTAATTCATGGCCACATGTCTTTAGGAAGGAGTCAAGGCATAAAGCACCATTTTCCTTTTCCCTCTGCATGACATCCAGCTTCATTTCAGACAACAGATGCATCATCATTTACTGAGTAAGAAACACAAAGAACAGAATCCCAGCCATGTAATGATAGATTGTTGTTAGATTGTTATTGTTGTTAGGTGCCGTCGAGTCGAGTCTGACTCACAGCGACCCTATGTATAGCAGATCGAAACACTTGCCAATTCTGTGCCAGGCAAACGATCTTATTTATGTTTAAGCCTATTGTTGCAGACACTGTGTCAATCCATCTGGTGGAGGATTTACCTCTTTTGCGTTGACCTGCCACTCTTCCAAATATGATGTCCTTCTCCAGGGATTGTTCTCTCCTGAGAACATATCCGAAATATGTAAGACGCAGTTTGGCCATTCTTGCTTCCAAGGAGCACTCTGGTTGTACTTCTTCTAGGCAGATTTGTTGGTTCTTTGGCAGTTCATGGTATATTCAATAGACATCTCCAGCACCACAATTCAAAAGCATCAATTCTTTTTCTGTCTCTCTTGTTCAATGTCCAGCTTTCACAACCATATGAGGCCACTGAAAATACCATGGCATGAGTCAGACGCACCTTCGTCTTCAATGTGACATCCTGCCTTTTCAATACTCTAAAGAGATCTTTTGCCACAGCTTTTCCTAGAGCAATGCCTCTTTGGATTTCTTGACTGCTGCTTCCACGGGTGTTGATTATAGAGCCAAGCAAAGCAAAATCTTGGACAACCTCAATCTTTTCTCCATTTATTGTGAAGTTGGGTGCTGACCCAGTCATAAGGATTTTTGTTTTGTTGATGTTTAGTCGTAACCTATATGAAGGCTATGATCTTTGATCTTCATCAGTAAGTGTTTTAAATCCTCTTCACTTTCAGCAAGCAGAGTGGTGTCATCTGTATAACGCAGGCTGTTAATGAGTCTTCCTCCAATCTTGATGCCACATTCTTCCTCATAAAGTCCAGCTTCTTGGATTATTTGCTCAGCATATAAATTGAAGAGATAGGGTGAAAGTATACAGCCCTGACGCACACCTTTCTCAACTTTAAACCACTCAGTGTTTCCTTGTTCTATTTGGACAACTGCCTCCTGGTTCATGTACAGATTTCTCATGAGCACAATTAGATGTTCTGGTATTCCCATTTTCCGAAGTGTTATCCATAATTTGTTGTGATCCACACAATCAAATGCTTTTGTGTAGTCAATAAAACATAGATAGACATCTTTTTGATATTCTCTGCTTTCAGCTAATATCCACCTGACATCAGCAATGATGTCCCTAGTTCCCCGCCCTCTTCTGAATCCCGCTTGATTTTCCGGTTAATTCCCTGTCTATATATTGCTGCAGTCGCTTCTGAATGATCTTTAGTAGAATTTTGCTGGTGTGTGATATTAATGATATTGTCCGATAGTTTGCACATTCAGTCAGATCCCCTTTTTTGGGAATAGGCACAAATATGGATCTCTTCCAGTCAGTTGGCCAAGTAGCAGTTTTCCAAATCTGTTGGCATAAACATGTT
>VMDO01007156.1:0-21282 GCA_007922755.1 Pedetes capensis | reverse complement strand
CGCCTTCAACACCATTGGTTCCTCTTCATATGCAACCTCTTGGAATGGTTGGTCATCTACCAATTCTTTCTTGTATAAAGACTCTGTGTATTCTTCCCATCTTCTTTTGATGTTTCCTGCATCATTTAATATTTTCCCTGTAGAATCTTTCACTACTGCCACTCAAGGCTTGAATTTTTTCTTCACTTCCTTAAGCTTGAGAAACACACAGCGTGTTCTTCCCTTTTGGTTTTCTGCCTCCAGCTCCTTGCACGTGTCATTGTAATATTTGTTTTTGTCTTCTTGAGCTGCCTTCTGAAATCTTCTGTTTAGTTCCTTAACTTTATCATGTCTTCCTTTTGCTTTAGCTGCTCTAAGTTCGAGGGCAAGGTCCAGTGTCTCTTTTGACATGTAATTTGGTCTTTTTTTTTTTCTTGTCTTTTTAAGAACTTTTTTCTTCTTTCTTGAATAATATCTTTTATGGCATGCCACAACTCTTCTGGTCTCCTATCGTTTGTGTCTAATGCAGTAAACCTATTTTTGAGGTGGTCTCTGAACTCAGATGGGATATACTCAAGATAGATAGGTGGTACAAATGACAAGTAAAAATATATTATTTTAAACCACTAAGATCTTGGGGTTGTTTGCTATTGTAATTTCATCTGTTTTCACTAACCTTGTGACCTTGGGGTTCAACTTAACCTTTCCCAGAAGATGGAAATAATATTAGTACCTGATGGGGGTTGGTATGATGACTAAAAGAGTTTACCCAGTTAAAGCACTTAGCACATGACAAATCTTTAATAAATGTTGGTTGTTATTCCTGTTATCATTATTATCTAGAATCATGGGGGGCAAATATATGTGTATTTTAAGACTCCAAAGTGTATACCTTTTATATGCAGCCTTTTTAAAGAATTATTTTTCTTGCATGTCTTTCTAAAATGTCTCATATACTTTTCTACTTTAAGTAGTTTTTTAAGAATTTAGGGTAATGTTTAGGAATGTGTTGTTATATGGTAATATCTGGCACATAACAACAACAATGTGATATGGTTAAGGAGACTTTGAGGTATGTAGAGGGTCTACTGTGATGTTTTGGATTTTTTCTGTGTGCATTTTCTTTTTATTTTTCTTTCTTATTTCTTTTTATTATTGGAAATTTTTAATGTACACCTTAATGTGATTCATTCTGACATGCTTTTCATTGTGACATTTCCATATATGCATTTTGTTGTACATTATTCATGTAGGTTCATTGCAATTTTTGTTCTATCTTCTTTCTTTTGATAATATTTTCTTTTAAATTTCTTTGACCTCCTAATATACAGCTTTCAAGAAGCTGCAGATTTTGGAAATTATTAATCAGTTTGTTAGAACTATATATAATTTAATAGAAATTATCCTGAGGTAGGTGGCCACATGGTAAGTATACAAACATTGCTGTAATTCCTTGTAGTAGCCTACTGATATTCTTCTTTTTTAAAAAAGAACATATAATCTTCTTTTAGTATTGGAAAAGCTTCCACTTCATTGTAGTTGCAAAGCTTAACAAAGTCTAAATTGGCCAGTGTCAGTATTCCATCAATTTTATCACCCACCAGAAGTGTTGATAGATCAGCATCAATCTGTACACTTCCAGTGTAAGCAAATGAAATTGGCAGCTTGTAGAAGTCCAGAGACTGACCCTTTTTTCCTATACTGAGTAAGCCCATTCACACCTGCAGTTGTAGCACTGTGGCATCAGATCTCAGAAGCTAAGCAGGGTCGGGCCTGGTAAGTACTTGGATGGGAGACTGCAAGGGAACACCAGATACTATAGGTTTGGGAGAAGGACCCAAAATCAAACTGCCATTGAAAACCCTATGAATAGCAGAGAAGCACTGACAATAGTGTTTCCCCGTTATATGTAGGGTCACTGTGAGTGGGACACCAACCTGATGGCACCTAACAACAACAACAAGCCCATTCACACCAAAGTTGGATCTAGAATATTCCTGCCACTTTCAGAGACCAACCTGGCAAAATAAGGTAGAAAAATGGTATGAGGAAGGAGAAGAGATTTTCCAAGTGCACTTCTAATATAAAAGTAGAAATGTAAATATGACATTACCACTTCAAGGTGATATTAGTTTGTTTAGGAGGATTGAACAATTAGTTTATTCAGGAGTACTACCCATATAATTCCATTGTTAGTGTGTTCTATGTATTAAGGCATTAAAGAAATAACAGTTTTTAATCCTTCTTATGTATTCAATGCATGTGGTTATGGTAACTGGGCATATGATTTCTGAAAAACAAGAAAAGGCAATACTTTTGTACAAGTATGGTATTTGCTTTCTCATTGGGATAAATTTCTCCTTCCTCTGTGACTGCCATTGGACTCGCTCTGCAGGTACAAAGGTGAGTCTCAAGGGTAATATGTGGGTAAATGGAACCTAATTCTACTCAACCAATATAAACAAGTTGTATATTTTCTTAGGATTTAAATCTTGAGTGACAGAATAACTAAAATCATTGGAATGAAATCTTTGCAGCAGTAAAACTCTGATGGAAAAAATAATTCATTCCTTTCAGATAAGGCAGACACCTCCTAAAATTCCTGATTCCTGACCTCCTCCAGGGCTCCATGGGACACCACACTCTCTCTCAGAAGTTCATTTTCTACTTTCGTCCATTCGTGTTGACTTAAAACCAAGAAATTCCTAAATGATAAGCTTTTGTGTTTTAAGTTTTACAGGAAGAATGAACATAAACAGACATTTAAAATGTCATTTAATTTGAAAATATATTGAACAAGAAGATACATTAGATCAGAACTTGCTTTAATGCTTTGAGTAAAGAAAATTTCTAAAGTCTTAAAATGAGGAAATGCCTACCATTTACTGAGCATGTGCTTCTTTCCAAGTACCATGCAAAATGCTTTTTTAAAAAAATTACAGATATGAATATATGTATAGTTGTATATACACATAAATATATATGAAAATGTTGGCATTTTAATGACACAGCAAGTAAGATAGATTTTTTTCATTTTATAGACAAACTAATATGGAGAGTAACTAATTTGGCAAAGTCATAGCTGGAAAGTGGTAGAGCTAGGCTTTGTATCTCAGGTTTGGTTGACTTACCCACCATGAAATGTTGACTCTCAATATCAAAATTGATGTAATTTTTGGACTCAATTATAAGCCAATACTAATTAATAAATTAGCTATATCCCATTTTCACTAGAAAATGTGAGAAAAGTAAAATAAATACTAATAAAAAGGCAATATATTTATAACACATCTCAAAAATTAAAATGGTCATAAATAGGTTAGCCCTTGAAACATTCATTTCACATTGTTTTCAAGGGAGAGATTTAATTGAGTTACTCTGTATGATTCTAAGATTACCCAGAAATTTATTTTTTAAAAATTATCATTTAAGTTTTAATTGAATGAGAATTTCATTCTTATTGTGTTAGAATGTGGTATTTTTCCCAGTTTCTTTACATAAACTACTATGAACCTAGAATGTTTGTAATCCAATATTGTACAAGGAAACAATTGATATTTTCAACTAAGATTCCTGAGAAATTAGCACCATGGAATGAATGTAGAGAGATTTATCAGTATAACTGTTTTCTCAAGTTCCTAAATATTTAATGATTGAAAGTTAGCTGACATAATAGAACTTTTTCACACAAAAGAATACTTAAAAATATATAGACCCCTTCAAATATTTAGAATTTTAAAAGGTCATCCCAAGAAACTAACTTTGTACCTAAAGAATCCCATTAGTTAATTGTTGTATTTGTTAGAAGTTCTTTGTTGACTAGCATTTTTAATTTTCAAAGTTCAGTTATTGAATTTTGTGCAAAATTTTCTAGGAAATGATCTTTTTACCTTAAATAAATTACTCATTCTAGTTAACTCGAATGATCTAGTTAAATATAATGTTGTTGTCGATGTTGTTAGGTGCCATCGAGTCGAGTCCGACTCATAGCGACCCCCAAAGCGTTTTCAATGGCTGACTGCTTCGGGATTGCCTTGGGAATGGGTTGCCAGGTCCTTCTCCCATTTTGCGGTGCTGGGAATCGAACTTGGGACCTCAGAGACTGCAGAGCAGCGCTCTGCCAACTGAGCTAAATCCCAGCCCAGAAGGAAAATTATACCAAATACATTTATACTTAAGCACTATTGAATGGAATACATAAGTGCTTAAGTATGTTTTATTGTTAAAGATTATGGGTTTCTATGACAAAAAAAATCTAATTTATAACAGACATTTGTCAAAAAATTGAGGGAGAATTTAAAGATTTTACTTGTAGTAGAAATGTAATTATGTGTTTACAATAAGACAACAACAACAAAAAGGTATAGCAAAAGCACCTAGCACAGTGGTCTCTCATGTATGCACAGTCAAACATAGGAGAAAGCTATGTTCTGGTTTTCTCCAAGAATCCTCTCTAGCATTAAATGTAATTCTGGGAACTGTAGTTCTCCAATAAGAACAGACTTGTCTATTCATGTCTCTTTTTCTTAATTCACAGTATTCAATCCAATGAGGAAGAAATAGAAATGGAATAAGGCCTTGTATCAGTCAGGGTTGATACAGAGAAACAAAATCAATATGTGTATTTTAAGTGTGAATTTTTTGTTTGTTTGTAGTACTGGGAGATTGAACCCAGGACCTTGTGCATGCTAGGCAAGTGCTGTATTACTGAGCTGCATCTCAACATCCACCTCTTTTATTTTTCATTTTGAGACAAAGTCTCACTAAGTTATGAGGCTGCTTCTGGCCTCTAATTTGTGATCCTCCTGCCTCAGCCTCCCTAGTCAATAGGATGACAGGGATGCACCATGGTGCCTGACTTTGTTATAGTTTTAAAGTAAACTTTTTTTTTTTCTCTTAGGAAACCTCAGTATTTTGCTTTTAATTGATTATATGAGCCACTCACATTATAAATGGTAATATGATTTACTTAAAGTCAACTGATTATAAATGTTAACTATATTTACAAATACCTTTATAGCAACACCTAGGTAAATGCTTGATTAAATAACCTGGATTAATTAACCATCATGCACATGCTGGCAGAAGGAAGTCTCTGGAATTTTTCAGAGGTAGATCAACCTGCATAAGGGTGGCAGGGAAAGGAGATAGAATAGGTGTCACTTTTTGTCCTTCCCTCCACATTTTTCTAGCCCTTCTTCCCCAGTGCCTGTGCACCCATAGTGGTGAATAAAGGAGAAACTGTGTTCCTCATAGGCTAAAAAATAATGTTTTAATCACTTCTGGGAAAACTGGATGTAAGAGAGCCATGCTGAGATGATGTTATGGTGGCTTTTAACAAATAGCTCTTGTGGGGGCAGGGTAAAGGGCATCGATTTTTGGTAAAAAATGGTTCCCTTGGTTTCACTTTGGTAATGAAAGTCTATATAAAATTTTACTTTGAAATGTCATGTATGTAAACTGCTTTGGCCTCCTTTCTTACCTTGGCTCAAACTTAAAATCTTCAGTAATAAATTAATACTATCAAACTGGCAGATGGTCTCAAGGATACTATGAGATTTGTGAATTCCAAATCTCTTTTGCTTTCAGAAGCTCCAAAACATGTTTTCATTTTATGGCTGCTTTATGCCAAAAAACTGTTAACTTGTGGAACACAGAGAATACAAACAGTGATGAAAAGATTGGGTCTGGTTAAAATTATTCACTATTTAAAAATTTTGAAAGAATAATCCAAAATATAGGTCATGGAAAAAATTAAGGACAGAGCAATGTTATGAGACAAGCTTACAGCCCTTCTTGTGTGACAGCCCAGTTAAATAAAAATTAGGAATTTCCAAAAACCAAAACTTATAAAACATGAGAAGTGATGAAAATTTGTTTCAAATTTTACCTGAAGAAGTATGCATAGTGAATAAAAATCCTATGGAGGTTATTTTCCTTGTCTCCTCTTAATGAAACCTGATTAATGAAAATAAGCAACATATAACACATGTTGCATACATTATACATAAAATACAACTCATAATGCAAAATATAACATTACTGAAATAGTTACAAAATAAACACAGACTTTCCTTTATTTCAGAACACTTCCAGTCAAGAAATGAAATTGCTAACAAAAACCATGAAGTTATTATCATCTAATGGAGGAAAAACATTTACTGAAACAATAATTCCCAAATTTAACACTAACTGAAAATACTGCAGAAAGATTGGCCAAGTTATTATCCCAAGTCATTGATATAAACAAATAGAGATTGCTTTTAAAAGTTAGAAACCTCTACATTTGTCCCTTCTCTAGAATACTAGACAGGTTTATTATTTTGAAGAAAAGGTATTCAGTTTGCTCACATTGTGCCAGGACCAGAAGCTGGTAAATTAAGTTTTTAAAATTTAGCCATGGTTAAAAATAATCCAAAATCAAAAAATCGGGGGGAAGGTAGTTGAAGAGAAATGGAGAAAAACATATTTGCATGCTGCTGCTGCTGCTGCTGCTGCTGCTGCTGCTGCTGCTGCTGCTGCTGCTGCTGCTGCTGCTGCTGCTGCTTCTTCTTTCGTAAAGACAAAAAATTAAAACATTTCTGTTCTTGAAAATCCTTAAGTAATTTTAATAATCTCGCATTTCCTAATTGAAAGTGACTAGGACGCAGTGTGGCAGTGCTATTTGGAATTCCTAGGGATTGGATGGTGTTTCTGTACGACCGCTTCCTTGGCTCCTCAACCACAAAGAAAAGTGCTTTGTTTGCTTTAAAAGAACTTCCACAGAATCTCAGCAGAAACGTCTGCTATTTTTTATAGCAGACAATACTGCTGAGTTATGTTTTCTATAGCTAAGAGCAAGATAATAGACTGCTATTAGGACCTCTACTTCTACTATATTACTGGATAAAGATAGATGAATTAGGCCCTCTACTTCTACTATATTATTTTGATGAATACTATTTTGTGTAAAGACAGTGTTTACTTATGAAAAGAAAAGATGCATATTTTTTTCCTTCTGTGTTTCTAAGGCTACAGAATCAGAATGTCCAGTGATCATTTTCTCAGAACTTGACGGTACACTTTTTATGCCAGAATAATTACATTGGCTCCAAATGGTGGTCAGGCCTTCTGCTGTGGGTAAATGTCATATTCTAGATCATATTATTGCTAATTTTCTTCTTAATACATTAACAAATTTTTCTGCTCCTGCGCCTGATTTAGTACGATTTCAGACTGAGTCAGTAAATCAGTACTTGATCCTTTGAGTTCAAGTGTAATTAGTCTGATGCTTTCTCACATTTTTCCCAGCTGAGTGAGTTTAGGCTGAGTGAGTTTAATAAAATATTTTTCTGCTGTTTCAGTCTATTTGAGATGCTTTAACAAATTACCATAGTTGGGTGGTTTAAACAACAGACACATGTTTTTCATAGTTTTAGGGGCTGGAAAGTTAAGATCAAGGTGCCAGCAGATCCTGTGTGTGGTAAAAGACCTCTTCCTGGTTTCTAGATAACCAACAACCTTTCTTGTCCTCATGTGGTGGAGAGAAGAGAGAAGGAACAAATTCTCTTATAGCTCTTCTCATAAAGGTACTAATTTTATTCATGAAGGTTTTCCTTTCATAAATAACCTAATTACCTCTCAAAGACTATTTTCTGTGAAGACCACAAATCAATTTTGGCTTTGTTTTGGCCTTCTAATATCACATCAGTGGTTGGGATTTCACATATGAATTTGGGAGGATGAGGACATTCAATTCCTAATACCTGCCTTTGGGAAAATTTGGGAAGAAAAAGATCAGATGTTTAAGACAAAGCCTGCCCATCCCTCCAGTCACATGGATACCCAGTAACTTTTGAGAATGAGGTATCCAATTTGACTGTGTCCAATTCACCTCCTCATTTTTGATGAACTATTCCAATACTTAAAATAGTTAAAGACTCAAATGAGAAAAAGTAATCTACTGAAAAACTTCCACTGATGATTCAATTTAACCCTGTGGAGGTCATAGTCAAAAAAATTAGAGTAGATTGTGTGGATATCTGAGAGATACATTCATTACTAGAATGTGCTGAGATGCAGAAAAAAATTAAAAACACTCCAAACATAATGAAATACATGATTTTAAAATTTATTTTTAGTTACAATCTAAAAATTATTAAATAAAGAAATATAAAAATATGAAGAATTAAAAGATTTCTAAATCTACTGCATCACCAAAACACATACTTGCAATTAAAATTATGTCTCTTCCCTTTTTGGGGATGTGAGATAACGAGTGCAATCTTCAACAAAAGCAAATACATTGGATTTTTTTGGTCTGTCTTTAGAAGATACCAGTTCAGTGTGTGTGTGTGTGTGTGTGTGTGTGTGTGTGTGTGTGTGTGTGTGTGTTAAGTGCAGTTGAGTTGATTTTGACTCATAATGAACCTATGCACAACAAAATGAAACACTACCCAATATTGTGCTATGCAGATGAGCTTTTTATGTTTGAGCCCATTGACCCCATTGTCACTGCTCATTTTGAGTTGTGCCACATCAGCAAATGGAGGTCCCAGGGGCTTTATGCCATTCCCATCATTTAGACACTGTACTCTGAGAAGATCACTATTCCCTCATTGTCTTTTGAATGCCTTGCAGCCTGGGGGGCTCATTTTCTGGTACTATGTTTGACAATGTTTCTCTTCTATTCATAGGGTTTTGAATGGCTAATTGTTTTGGTAGTGTCTGCTGTGTCCTTCTCCCAATTCAGGGGGTAGTTGGGGTTTATTTTTACCAACAGTACCTACATATGGAAATTGCTTCTCTTTCAAATCAGAGGTAAGATTCATATCAGTGAACTGATTATCTACTGTAATATTATATCCTGATGAGTATATGGGTTCTGCAAGTCTCTTGGTTATATCTGTTGGTTTATTACTTATCAAGTAAAGCCCTTTGTGCAGCTTAGTGGTATATATTTCAATTTTCTGTGTAAAATATTTTTGAATCAACCACAGCAAGATTTTTTCTTCCATATCTGCTAGGCTTGGATGGGATATATTGCCTAAATTTGCATTTGTCTCTAAATCCAGATAGCATTTAATCTACTGTTATATTCTGTCCCATAGAGTAACAATGTATAGTTTTCTATAAATGCTTCAGAAATATCTCTCATAGCTGCTTAATTTGTCCACTTTCAGGTGTTCTGAGAGGGTAAGTTTGTCACCAAACCTAACATGATTATGAATAAGTATAAATTTTCATAAAGACCTTGTAAGTCTAAAAAGTTCAATCCCACTACCATCTGTAGCCCATAAATTTGCAAATATTGCCAGTTGCTGCCATGTAAACCAGCTCTGTATAAGAGACCTAGGAAAAGAAGGGCTGGGATTTAGCTCAGTTGATAGAGCGCTGCACTGCAGTCTCTGAGGACCCGAGTTCAATTCCCAGCACCGTGAAAATGGGAGAAGGGCCTGGCAATGCACTCCCAAGGCAATCCCGAAACAGTCAGCCATTGAAAACCCTATGAGGGTCACTATGAGTCGGATACTGACTTGACGGCACCTAACAACAACAACAACAAGAAAAGAAGATGGAAAGAATACACAGAATCATTACCCAAAAAAGAACTGGTAGATGACAAACCATTTCAACAGGTTGCGTATGAAGAGGAACCAGTCGTACTGAAGGAAGAAGTAGAAGCTGCCTTGAAGGAATTGGCAAAACACAAGGCTCTAGGAATTGATGGAATACCAATACAGATGTTTCAACAAACAGATGCAGCACTGGAGGTGCTAACATGTTTATGCCAACAGATTTGCAAAATAGCCACCTGGCCAACTGACTAGAAGAGATCATATTTTTGCCTATTCCCAAAAAAGGGGATCCAACTGAATGTGGAAACTATTAAGCAATATCATTAATATCACACACAAGCAAAATTTTACTAAAGATCATTCAAAAGCGACTGAAGCAGTATATAGACAGGGAACTGCTGGAAAATCAAGCCAGATTCAGAAGAGGGCAGGGAACCAGGGACATCATTGCTGATGTTAGGTGCATATTGTTAGGTGCCGTCAAGTCGGTATCCGACTCATAGCGACCCTCTGTACAACAGGGGAAACACTATTGTCAGTGCTTCTCTGCTGTGCATAGGGTTTTCAATGGCATATTGATTTTTGGGAGGGGGTTGCCAGGTCCTTCTCCCAAGCCTGCAGCACCTGGTGTTCCCAGGCAGTCTCCCATCCAGGTACTAAGCAGGCCCGGCCCTGCTTAGCTTCCGGGATCTGCCGGGATCGGATTCCACAGGGCTATGGCTGCAGGCCTAGGTGCATATTAGCCAAAGAATATCAGAAAGATGTCTGTTTTATTGACTACGCAAAGGCATTTGACTGTGTGGATCATAACAAATTATGGATAACACGTTGAAAAATAGAAATACCAGAGCACTTAATTGTACTCATGAGGAATCTGTACGTGAACCAGGAGGCAGTTGTTCAAATAGAACAAGTAAACACTACCTGGTTTAAAGTTGAGAAAGGTGTGGGTCAGGGGTGTATACTTTCACCATATATCTTCACTTTCTATGCTGAGCAAACAATCTGAGAAGCTGGATTTTATGAGGAAGAACACAGCATTGGGATTGGAGGAAGACTCATTAACAACCTGTGTTATGCAGATGACACAACTCTTCTTGCTGAAAGTGAAGAAGATTTAAAACATTTATTGATGAAGATCAAAGATCATAGCCTTCAATATGGGTTGCAACTAAATATCAACAAAACAAAAATCCTTATGACTGGGCCAGTATGCAACTTCACAATAAATGGAGAAAAGATTGAGGTTGTCCATGATTTTGCTTTACTTGATTCTACAATCATCACCCATGGAAGCAGCAGTCAAGAAATCAGAAGACACATTGCTTTGGGAAAAGCTGTGCAAAAGATCTCTTTAGAGTATTGAAAAGTAAAGATGTCATGTTGAAGACGAAGGTGCACCTGACTCATGACATGGAGTTTTCAGTTGCGTCATGTGGTTGTGAAAGCTGAACGTTGAACAAGGGAGACGGGAGAAGAATTGATGCTTTTGAATTATGCTGCTAGCAAAGAATATTGAATATACCATGGACTGCCAAAAGAACTAACAGATCTGTCCTAGAAGAAGTGCAACCATAGTGCTCCTTGGAAGCAAGGATGGCTAGACTGCATCTTACATAATTTGGACATGTAGTCAGGAGGGACCAATCCTTGGAGAAGGACATCATGTTTGAGAGAGTGGCAGGACAACAAAATAAAGGAAATTCCTTCACTAGATAGATTGACACAGTGTCAGCAACAATGATCTTAAACATAAATAAAATCCTGTGCCTGTCACAGAATTGGGGAGTGTTTTGATCTGTTGTACATAGGGTTGCTATGAGTTGGACTCGACTACATGGCATGTAAAACAACAACAGCAAAAGAAAATGCTTTCATTTTGTTTTTTTCCAGGGCTCCAAACCTATACAAAATGGGATTTAGGTTTCTACAAGTTTGAAATTCTTGACTTTCAAACTATTGATTTAGGATCTCTTTCTCAGGAAAACCAGCTCAAGATAGAATCAATATATTTATGTGTATTTAATGAGATTAGATCTAAAATATCATTTGTGATAAGGCATTTATAAGTTTCAAGTTCTGTCTTGCCTTTTTTTGTGTGTATTTGGCCAAATTAATGGAAACTCACACAAAATATCCTGTGGCTATTTTCTAATTTGACTTCCTATTGGATTTTTCTTCTATTTGATTCTTTATCTTTTCCAAAAAGTACTCTTAATTTGTGTTGAATCTATCTTCACTTTCTTAACTGGAAATATCTTACTCAGTATCCAAATCATCTGAATGAATTTCTACATAATCTTCATCTTCTAAATCACTTTCACTTTCACATTCAACTCTATCATTCTCATCACGGGACTCTAGTAACACTTATTGAAGTTCTTCACCATCTCTTGAATTATCAAGTCATTATATTTTTCCAGCCATTTTCAATGTTAAATAAAACCCCCAAAGTAAACAAAACAAAAAAAACCACACCAACATTGACTTCGTTTTGTTGTTGTTGTTAGGTGATGTCGAGTTGGACCTTACTCATAGCACGACCCTGGGTTTTTCCATCATTGCTTGTTTTGGGATTGCTTCAGTAGTAGATTGCCACATCCTCCTGTTTTTGTGGTGCTGGGGTAGTTACAGGTGTTTCTCAGATACAATTTACTATCAAATATCACACACTTTTACAAAACATGTCTTACAATCAAACTGATAGCTTAAATATTATGGCTTAACATTAGTCATATACATTCAGCTACTCATGACTTTGAATCTATGTGCCTGATATATGTAACAATATTTAAAGAAAGAGTTTGTATCTTTCAGAGGAGCTATAAAACTCTGCAGGGTAACAACAGTTTGTTTTGTGGGTTATACTCTCATTTTCCAATTATAATCCCCGTTTTGTTGTTTTTTTCCATTAAAGTACAAAGAAAATTGCATGAAAAAGCAGGGGCCAAATATTCTGCAGATGTGTATGGGGAAGCTGAAGAGGCAGGAACCTAAATTAAAACTTGGTTTGTTCACCAGATATTCGGAGGAGTGGGAAAATGCAGAAAGACATGTTACCATCATTTGTTGGTTCTTCCATTTTTCCAGTTCTCAGCAAAACCAGAATAAACAAATGATTTCATAGTAAGGCAGTTAAAGTTTGAAAAAAAAATCAAGAAACTCCAGAAATATTTGTTTGTGTTTCCCTGGCTGCTTAGTGTCCAGGTAAAACTGCATACTGAGAATAAATTCTGAACCACTTCAAAAAATGTTATCATCTTACTTTCTACTTCCCATGTCAATCAGTGTTCAAAATGCTTGATTTGGAGAAAGTACACCTATTGCTTTTGTTGGCCATGCTCTTTGGCACCATTTAAGATTTTGCTAATCCAGTGAAAATATTTCTAAGATTGCTGTAATACACATGGCCACCATGAAATCAATGTTTTCAATTTTGATAATAATTCACTAGAGCACAGGTGTGAACATCTGATATAAAATCTTGTCAAGATGCCAGATGGAATTTTCACTTTTTATGACATAAAAGTGGAAGGTATTCGAGCTGTTTAGAGAGGTCTTAGAAGACTTTTACAAATGCTTGACAAAGCAAGCAAGGAGGAAAAAAATGTCAGATGCATCTAAATGACTCTGTTTGGCTCAGTTTGGGCCCCTATGACACATGGACTACAGGTTATAAGCTGAAAGTCTGAGATCAGGATGGCAAAATGTTTTGGAGAGGGTCCTCTTTTTGGGCTCTTTACATAGAGAGATGTGCAAGAAAGGATGAGGAAGCTCTCCCACATCTTGTCATATGAATCTTATTCAGGAGGGCTCCACCTTCACAACCTAATCACGTCCCAGAGATTGTACCTCCAGATTCTATTATATGGAAGATAATTTGGGGGGGATACAAACATTCACTTCTCAGTAAGCTCCATTAGGTAATTAATTAAATCCTTTATATTATTAAATGGGCTAAATTATGCCATATAATGGTGAGCCCAAACACATGAGGACATGGTCCTCATGTCAATTCCTCCCCATGGAGGGAGATATAAGCTAATCAATCACAAAATATAAAGGCAAAACCATCACTCTGTTAAATAGAGCAAGAAGTTATAGGAACATATATAAAGAGAATTTGCACTATACATGCTCCTTGATTTAACAATGGGGTTGTGTCCCAATAAGCCCATTGTAAATTGAAAATATCCTAAGCTAACAATATATTTTGTAGACCTGACCCACCATACATCATAGCTTAGCAGCATAGTATGCTATAGAGTATCATTTATTTACTTTTGTGATGGCATGAGCTGTGGCACACTGCATCTGCCCAACAACATGAGAATATTTACTGCCTATTGCTAGCCTATGAGGAGATCAAAACTCAAAATTCAAAGGGCTAGGAATGTAGCCAGTGGTAGAGCACCTGCCTAGCATGTGCAAGGCACTGGATTCAATCCCTAGCACTGCAAAAACAAACCCCAAAGACAAAAAAACAAAATATGGTTTCTATTGAATGCACATCACTTTTGCACTATCATAAAATTGAAAAATGGTAAGTTAAGCTATCATAAATCAGGGCTATCTATAATTGGGGCTGAAAAGGAAGGCTTTACTGTGGAGGTTACTTCTGAGAATAGGTCAAAATAAGAGTAAGAGGTCAAAATAAGTAGCTGATGAGAGGAGAGCATAGTGTTCTAAGCAACAGAAAATGGGTGTATGAAAATTTGACTGCCTATCCTTACTAAAGGAGATTTTGCTCTCCTTACAAATTGTTATAGAACATGCAAAAGTCTGAAGAACTTTTTCAGTTCAAATTCTCAATAAATCATGGGGTAGATGAGAGAGTTAATCTCTAGAGCCTTAAACTGAGCTATGGTGGGACTGTGATTTTGTTGTGCAATGAGGCAACAAACTAAGAAAGAAGAGAAAGAAATGTAGACGGATGAGCTCAAGCATCATACTTACAGCTGTGAAAAAGAGGCTCTGGCTCCTGTGTTTCACAAATACATTAAACACATACTAAAAAATGATTTAAAAACCATAGACACATCTGTCCCCAAATATTCACCCTTCTGTCAAACATTCATCAACCCCAGGGAAATTCCTTTCCATATTTTTTGAGTTGTATCCTGGAAATAAAAGACAATTGCACCCAAATGCCATGAAGTATTATGGATTATGTTACTTCCAACATGAGAAAAGAAGAGTGCTTCAGAGTTTAGGGAGGCTTTGAACTGTGGAAGCACTTGGTAAGAGAAAAGATAAATTAATTAATTTGTCAAATCCTTTTCATTGCATGAATATTATAGATATTCACATAATGAAGTTCCATTTCCCACTGGTGTTAAGTATCTATTTTATTGTTTCTCTTTATATAAACCAATTTATGGTTCTAGAATTACTTCAGATATGCTCAGCATTTTCAATTTTTGCATAAAAGAAATATTGTACAATATTAAATTTGTGTAATCTATATCTAGGTATAATACTAAAGTGTGATACCAATTCTTGATATTGACAACCAGATGAACAGTGAATTCTAGAAATGCAAGTAGCTTTATCTTTATAAAAAAAAGTCTTAATAGGCCTGGTATCTTGGTGCACACCTACAATCCCAGTTGCTAGAGAGGCTGAGGCAGGAGGATAGTGAGTTTGAGGCTAGAGGCGGTCTGCAGAACTTAGTGAGACACTGTGTCAAAATAAAAAAATGTTGAAGAGAAAGGGGGCTGGTGTGCAGCTCAGTGGTAGAACACTATCTAACATGTGTCAGGCCCTGGATTCAACTCTTCAGTACTGAAAAAAAAAATTAATAGGTTAACTATAGCCTCAAAAACTAAAAATATCAGCATTTTTAATTTTGCTTTGTAATTTGACATTAATTATAATTTATATTTTTCCTATTAACTTAAAATTTTTACATATTGTTAACATATGAAAAGTTTTCACTTTTATGTATCTTAAATTTACTTTTTATTAAATATTTTCAAATTTCCCTCCCTTTACACAGGTACATTTTCCTATTTAATGTTTTCAATCATTGAAAATGAAGGGCAGTAAAGAAATAGAGAATTGTTCTAGAAGTACAGAATTTAAAAGTAGAGTTCAGGAAAGGGAAAAACAAAACAAAACAAAACTGGAGGTAAAAAAAAATAGAAAAAAATTTAAAAGATGGTCTATTTGAATTAAAAATATGGGAACAATGAAAATGAGCAAACTTCTTTTGAGAAAATTACTACCATGAGAAGGGAGTTGTTGTCATAACAAATACCTGCAAATGTACCAGCAGCTTTGGAACCAGGTAATGAAAAAGGGTGGAAAAACTTGGAGGAACAGGCAAAGCCAGATTTTTATGAGTGGGGCAATAGAGGTGATTCTTATAAGGACTCATAAGAAGAGAAGTACCATATGGACAGTCTGGAACTTCTTTGGGATTAATTAAGTGGTAGTATGTGCTGTTCTTGTTGTAGTTAGGTGCCACTGAGTTGGGTCCAACTCATAGTGACCCTGTATACAACAGAACAAAACACTCTCTGACACTGTGCCATGCCTGGCACTATGTCAGTGCTTCTTTGTTCTCTATAGCTGATTATTTTGGGAGTGGGCTACTGAACCCTTATCCCAAGCCTATAGCACCTGGTCTCCCATCCAAGGACTAACTAGGCCCGACCCTTTCTTAATTTTTGAGATCAGAGAGGATCAAGTGCCAGGATGGTATCCCCACACGTCTGTCAGTTTGCTATACTGTGGGGGCTTGTGTGTGGCTGTGATGCTAAAAAATATTCTATCAGTATTACAGAAACTAGCATAGTTGCCCATGATGGATAGGTTTCAGCTGAGCTTCCAGACTAACATAGACTTGGGAGAAGGACATGGCTAACCTATTGCTGAAACAATTAGCCATTGAAAACTCTATGAATAACAGAGAAACATTGTCAAATATAGTGCCAGAAAATGAGTCCCGCAGGTTGGAAGGCACTCAAAATTTAACAACTGGGGAAGAGTTGTTTCCTCAAAGTAGAGTCTGTCTTTATGACAGGAATGGAGTAAAGCCTTAGGGACTTACATTTGCTGATGTAGTACAACTCAAAACGAGAAGGAAAAACCATAAATATCCATTAATAATTGGAACATGGAATGTACGTAGTGTGAATGTAAGAAAATTAGAAATTGTTGAAAGGGAAATGGAGTGCATAAATATCAACATTTTAGGCATCGGTGAGCTAAAGACTGTCATGGGCCATTTTGAATAAGATAATCATATGGTGTACAATACTTGGAGTTACAAATTAAAGAGAAATGGGTTTGCATTCATAAAAAAAGACATTTCAAGATCTGTCCTGAAGTACAGTACTTTGAGTGATAGAATAATGACCATACACCTACAAGGAAGACCAGATAATATGACTATTATTCAAATTTACACATCCACCACAAATGAAGATAGGGAAGATTTCTAACAGCTTCTGCAATCTGAAATAAATTGAACATGCAATCAGGATGTACTGATAATTACTGGTGACTAGAATGCAAAAGTTAGAAACAAAGAAAAAGGCTCAGTAGTTGGAAAATATGGCCTTAGTGACAGAAACAATGCTGGATATTGCATGATAGAATTTTGTCCAACCAATGACCTTTTCATCAAAAATGCAGATTTTTTTTACAAACATAAACAGTGACTATACACATGGAAGTCATCAGATGGAACATACAGGAACCAAATTGACTACATTTGTGGAAAGAGATGGTGGAAAAGCTCAATATCAAAAGTCAGAACAAGACCAGGTGCTGATTATGAATCAGACCATGAACTGTTCATATGCTGGTTCAAATTAAAACTGAAGAAAATTAGAACAAGTGTATAAGAGTCAAAGTATGGCCTTGAGTATATCCCACTGAGTTTAGAGACTACCTCAAGAGCAGGTTTGATGTGTTAGATATTAACGATCAAAGACCAGACAAGTTGTGGCATGACATCAAAGATATCATTCATGAGAAAAGGAAACAGTTATTAAATAGATAGGAAAAAAAGAAAAGACCAAATTACATGTTCAAAAGAGATTCTGAAACTTGCCCTTGAATGTCAAGCAGATAAAGTAAAAGGAAGACATATGTAGCTAAAGAACTGAACAGAAGATTTCAAAAGGCAGTTTGAAGAGAAAAAATCAAATATTATAATGACTTGTGCAAAGAGCTGGAGATAGAAAACCAAAAAGGAAGAACATTCTCTGTTTTTCCTCAAGCTTAAGGAATTGAAGAAAAAACTTAAGTCTTGAGTGGCAATAGTGAAGGATGCTATAGGGGAAATATTAAATGATGCAGGAAACCTCAAAAGAAGATGGAAAGAATACACAGGATCATTATACCAAAAAGAATTGGTGGATGACCAACCATTTCAAGAGGTTGCATATGATCAGTAACCAATTATAGTGAAGGAGGAAGTGGAAGCTGCCTTGAAGGAACTGGCAAAACACTATTGTTGTTGTTGTTGTTGTTGTTAGGGGCCTTTGAGTTGGTATCTGATTCATAGGGACTCTATGTACAACAGGTGAAACACTATTGTCAGTGCTTCTCTGCTATTCATAGGTTTTCAATGGTGGATTTATTTTTTGGGGGGTGTGAGTTGCTGGGTCCTTCTCCCAAGCCTGGTGTTTCTAGGCTGTCTCCCATTTAAGTACTAACCAGGCCTGATCCTGCTTAGCTTCCGAGATCTGACGGGATCAGGCGCCACAGTGCTATGGCTCCAGGCGGCAAAACATTATGTTGCAGGAATTGATGAAATACCAATAGAGATGTTTCAACAAAGAGATGCAGCATTGAGGTGCTCACTTGTTTATGCCAAGAGATTTGGAAAAGAGCTACTTGTCCAAGTGACTGGAAGAGATCCATATTTGTGCCTATTCCCAAGAAAGGTGATCCAACCAAGTGTGGAAATTATCAAGTGATACCATTAATATCATACGCAAGTAAAATTTTGTCAAAGAACATTCAAAAGCAACTGCAGCAGTATATACACAAGGAACTGCTGGAAAACCAAGCTGGATCCCGAAGAGGGTTGAAACCAGGGATATCTTTGCTGATGTCAGATGGATATTAGCCAAAAGCAGAAAATACTAGAAAGATGTCTATGTTTCATTGACTATGCAAAGGTATTTGACTGTGTGGTTCACAATAAATTATGGACAACACTACAAAGAATGGGAATACCAGAGCACTTAATTGTACTCATGAGGAATCTGTGCAGAACTAGGAAACTCTATCTGGTTTAAAACAAAGAAAGGTGTGTGTCAGGGCTGTATTCTTTCATCATACCTCTTCAGATGAGCAAATAATCCAAGAAGCTGGACTTTATGAAGAAGAATATGGCATCACGATTGGAGGAAAACTCATTAACAACCTGCATTATGCAGATAACACAAATCTGCTTGCTGAAAATGAAGAGAATTTGAAACATTTACTGATGAATATCAAAGAACACAGCCTTCAGTATGGATTGTGCCTGAACATCAACACAACAAAAATCCTTACAACTGGGTCAGATGAAACTTCATGATAAGCGGAGAAAAGAATGAGGTTGTCCAAGATTTTGCTTTACTTGGTTTTACAATCAACATCTATGGAAGCAGCAATCAAGAAATAAAACAAACAAACAAACAAACAAAACAAAACAAACAACAACAACAACAACAAAAACACATTGTACTGGGAAAAGCTGTTGCAAAAGACCTCTTTAAAGTGTTGAAAAGCAAAGATGTCACATTGAAGACAAAGGTTCACCTGACTCATGCCATGGTATTTTCAGTCACATCATGTGTTTTTAAAAGCTGGATGTTGAATAAAGGAGACTGTAGAAGAATTTATGTTTTTGAATTATGGTGCTGGAGAAGAATATTGAATATACCATCAACTGCCAAATGGACTAACATAACTTTCCCAGAACAAGTGCAACCAGAATGCCCTTTGGAAACAAAGATGGCTAGACTGTGTCTGACGTATTTGGGGCATGTTGTCGGGAGGGACCAATCCCTGGAGAAGAATATCATGTTTGGGAAAGTGGCAGGTCAAAAAAGGAAGACCCTCAAGTAAATGGATTGGTACAGTACCTGCAATAATGAGCTTAAAAATAAAAAGATCGTGTGCCTGGCACAGTATGGGGGAGTGTTTTATTCTGTTATGTATAGGGTCATTATGAGTTGGACCTGATTTGACGGCACCTAAGAATGACAAGAACAAGTGTTAGTGACCAGAATGCTGGTCAAAGTCAGGATTGTGAATTTCATGTCAATAAGGTTTCAGATTGACCTGAGGAACAAAGTACTGGAAACTGGAGTAAAGGCTGTCCTTTTTTATATAGTTTCAAAGAACTTGGCTGAAATATGTCCATGCTTTAGGGCTTTATGAAATTTATGAGCAATGACTTAGGATATCTGGCAGAAGAAATGTCTAATCAGCAAAGCATTCAAGGTGCTGGATAGTGTGGTTTAGCCTGCTGAATTTCGATCTTATGTGGGACCACGTACCCCTCTGGAATGGATATGTCTATGTTATTTCTATCCACTATATTTTGGAAGTTGGCATCTTCTTTGATTTCACAGGCTTTGATTACTGGTTTAGAGGTGTCACTGAACTTTTGAATTGGTGCTTTATTATTTGAGACTTTTAGGATATTCTGCTGGAGTTAATGTGTTTTCCATATGAGAAGGAGATGAATTTTGGGAGCTAGAGGTAAAATGCTATGGTTTGAATATGTCCCCCAAAATGAATATGTTGGAAACTTAATTTGCAACTTAATTTGTAACCAGTGTTGAGGTGGGAGCTTTAAGAGAAAACTAGGTCATGATGGATTAGTGTTGCTATCTTGGGAGTGTGGATTCCTGAGAAAAGAATGAGTTAGGCTTCCTTCATCCCTGACTCCCTCTCTTGCCTCATTTCTTATCCTATGGTGTGATCCAACATGTTTTGACACAGTAAGAAGCGCTCAGCAGATGTAGCCCCTGGGTCTTAGACTTCCCAGATTCCAGAACTATACAGCCAAATAAACTTCTATTGTCTGTAAATTTCCCCAGTCTGTGGCATTTGGTTACAGAAACATAAAACAAACCCAAATACACACATACACACGCACACACGCACGCACGCATGCAGAAAGTGCAGTTATAAATACTACAAATGAAAAAGGATCAAAAGTGTCAATTAAATGGCAAGTGACTTTCAACAAATTAAAGTGAATATCAAATTAGTACTTGGGCATAATGATCTTTTTCAGCTTTATTAAGATACAATTGACAAGTAAAAATCATATAGTATAATGTTCTTTAAAGAATATTATTCTCAGCCAAACATAATGATATCATTCATGGCATATTGTTGTTGTTAGGGGCCATAGCAACCTTTATAGGGTTTTCAATGGCTGAATGTTTGGGGATTGTTTCAGGTTGGGTTGCCAGGTCCTTCTTCCAATTTCATGGCATAGTAGTACAATATTTATAAAAGTTAATGAAAAATGACTAGGATTTGTAGAAGTGATCTTGAAATTAATTAAAAAATTACCCAAAGTTTAAGATATGTGAAAAATAATTAAATGATTCTGTAGTAAAGAGAATTCAAAATGAAATGATTAATCAAAGAGATAATAAACATTCCTTAAAAATTTAAAAACAAAAATCACTATGTTCATCCAGATTGTATCAAAAATAAAAATTTTGCTAAGTTAATAACATTTCTTTATATTTATGTTGAACTATTGGAAGGGGAAAAT